>VXBI01013942.1:964713-1048409 GCA_013397375.1 Toxostoma redivivum | reverse complement strand
GGCGGGCGCTCCCCCTCGCCCCCTCACGCGCGTTCGCTGGCGGGTTCGGGGGGGCTGCCCCAGAGCGCTCCGCGTCCCGCCGTGTGCGGCCCGGCTCCCGCGGCTGACAGGGGCGGTCCGGCCGGGCCTGCGCCGCTGCCCAGCCCGGCACTGTGAGCGCAGCGTCCCGGTGTTCGCAACCCGCTCCGGGCTCCTGTCAAGTTGGAGTCCGGCATTGCCGTGGGGCAGCAGGACTAGGTTGGTGCAGTGAGCGGAGCGGCTTATTTGGAGGCACCGGAAAAGTCTTTCAGTGTTTACTAATAAGGAGGAGACATAGTTTGCGATATCAGTTTAAGGAGTTTAATATCAGTTAAGGAGTTTTGAGCGAGATCGCCTGCTCCGTTTGCCCACAGCTCTGTCCCCAGCACTTGCATCCATTGTGCCACAGCAACCCAGCAGGGCCGCAGGGTTTCCAAACGCCGTGGGCACAGAGGTCCGTGTAGGAACAACGAATTCCGTGTAGGATCTGTCGAATAAAGCATTCTCTTCCCTGATCTCTAATGAAGTTGAATACCAGAAATAAAATCTGGTTACTTATGGAGTGAGAGAAATATAGGAGAAATAAAATTTCTCACCATTTTTCGTGCCAAAGTGCTGCATTATTAATGAGACAGCACTATCTATAACTATTGCCAAGTCTCTTGAAGCCAACAAGTACTTTCCAAACAAATACACAGGGAGACACCATAGCAACCAGTGGGTCACTAGCTTCAACCTGAGCGGTTATTATGAGATGCTGTAGGCTTTGAGAAGGCCTGAACTATACTATGTTTCACTGTCACATTTGTGCACGTCGCTGTTGTGAGTTAAAACACGGTTTTTGGCTCCCAAAGGCACACCTGCCACAGGTGCCTGTTACTTGATGCTCACAGCAGAAATGTCCAGAGGCACACAAGTGGCAGAAGGCAGTTTTTTCCCAACTGCAGCAACAACTCCTTGCCACGGGCATTCAGCCGCTTTCCCTGTGCGAGTCGGTCCGTGCCTGTGCTCGGTAAATCTCGGCCACACCGGGGCCGTTCCCAGCGGCGTTGTCCACCCGCCCGCCCCGCCGCAAGGGGGCGCTGTGTCCGCCCGCCCGCCCCGCCGCAAGGGGGCGCTGTGTCCGCCCGCCCGCCCCGCCGCAAGGGGGCGCTGTGTCCGTCCGCCCGCCCCTCATGGCGGGGTCGCCTCAGGCGCCGCTGCTCCTTCCCTCCGCTGCTCTCCCCTTTGCAGTGGATTCCTCGCTGCTGCCCGCCCGTCCCGTGTGCCGGTGCCGCATCCGCCGGTGCCGGGATCCGTGGCCCACTCAGCGGGGCGGAGGCGGCTGCCGCGGTTCCTCACGGCGGGGTTGTGGAGCAGCGTCGTGTGGATCTCGAACGTTTGTCCATAAGCACAGAAAGCATTCAGGGTATAGTTACCTGCTGAAAGGAATCTCGTGCAGTAAACCTCCAGAAAAATCTTGTAGAGTTTTGGTTTTTTTAAAAAAAGTTTGGATCGTTTTTTGTTTGGGTTTTTTTTTGGTTTTGTTTTGTTTTGTTTTGTTTTCTATCTTACCCTAACCAATAGGGTTATATAGAAATCCACTTTGGATCTCGCACTTAAAAGGAGATGCCTGGCTGTAATTCCAGATGCTTTCACAGGCTCAGACTCTTCCCGAGACTTTGGAAGTCGCAGGTTCCATGCATAGAGTAGTTCTCACTGGAGCTAGGTGGAACTCATTGCTCTCTTCATTTCTAAGTGCTTGTGGGGGAGAGGGACATAGTATTAAAAAAAAGAGGTGAAAAGGAGTCACCTGCTGATGGTGTCACCCTTGGTTATTAATTCATTTTTAAGTAGGGGCACATAACTTAGAGTAGTTTACTTTTTACAGCACCTTTCTAGCACATTTTTGTTTAAGTGGGCAGAATTGCTGCCTTAGGATTCAAATGCTTATAACTTTATTACCAATAGATTAAGCCAGCACAGTGTTGCTAAGTGAGACCCAGATGCTTCTCATCTTAGACATCTGGAGTTGCATTATGCTGTTTGAGTGGAAGTCATGTCATTTTTATGATACCGACTGCATTTAGCATAGATCCATGTGATCCATTCATCACAAGTAACAGACACCAATTTATGCTTTGTCCAAAGTTAATAAACAACATTGCAGAGAAGAAAGTGCATTTGTACTGCAGGCTTGGAACTACAGTGAAATGGAGAAATTCAGGAGCAGGTAAGCAGTAATAAGAAGCAACTATGTTAAAGACCTCAACTGTAATTTATTTTATATTTATGACATCTGAAGATTTCCATGGGACAGAAGAAATTTGAGTTATTCTCACAAAAGGGCTTATTAGTCTCTATGGAACTTTGTTAACCAGAAAATGTTCCTCTTAAAAGCAAAATTAAAAACAACGAACACCCCACCCCCAAACTGATCATGAAACACAATTTTAGGTGGGTTTACATTATCATAACATTTACATATAAAACTGATGTTTTTGAACTTGAGATATTAGACTGAAACATAAGGTACTTGGACACAGTTGTTGGCCCAACCACAGATTTACTCCATCTTAGTTCTCTTATTCTTCCCATGCTTTTGTTTTCTAACTTTACAAGGGAGAAATTATCCTTTGACTCTTATTTTTCGTGGTCACTTGCCATAAAATTGGGGGGACATAGGTTGTCATCATTAAATACGTGCAGCACATAACAGTGTTTCAAATAGAGAAATAATCTGTTTGAAAGTACATATGTTGGAAAATTTTTAGATATTCACATACTTTAGACTTTAATATAAAGCTTCTGCATGTTTTCCCCAAGTTTGATTTTTTTCAACTCCTTTGTGTAAGGTTGTCATTGCATATGGTCAGACCAGGTTAACCTTGGGGAAAGGTGAAGTATTTTCAAAGGGAGTTGGGCCTAATAGGTGTGTACAAGAACTTGTGCTGAAAACTGTTTTGCATCAGTTTTAAAGTGCCTGAAACTCCTCTTCAAATATGCATAGAGTTGCCTTAGCTGCACAGCTTGATGTGAACAGAATTCTTTTGTTTGCTGGACAGGGCTTACCTCTTTCAGAAAGTGTTCAGATAATGTTTCAGAGAACAAGAATTTCTCACACAAAATACGGGTCTCGTTTTCTTCCATTAACTTCTTTATTTATTTTTTTTTTAACTCTTTGCAGCCTGCTGGAACAGGAAAAAAATGCAGTATTTCCTCCCAGTGATTTGTTGTTAATAGTGGTTGTTCAGCTGAATTTTTGAAACTTGCATTGTTCCAGTCACTTGGTGAAAACAACATTTTTTTTCTGGCTGCAGCCATGTTTTCTCTAGTTCAATTCAGGAGATTGTTAGGATGAGATTTCAGGTTATCCTCTTCTGTTGCCTCTTCTGGAACTCAAGAATGTGTTTGTGGTTCTAATGTGCAAATTTTCAGGGTGGTGGCAGCATTTGTTTTGGGAAAGAAGCTTCAATGGAACTGGTGCAGCAAGTTTTATCTGCATAGGGTTTTTTTTTATCCTTGTTTTCAGAAAATTACCAAGAAAAAAATATTTAGAATTCATAAAAACACACTTGTTATTTTTCAGATTAGAACTATGTGTGAAAGTAAACTATGTGATGGAAAAATATGTCTAATTTTGTTGTTTATGATGAATATGTAAAAAAACAGGAAGAGATTTTCAGTTTTTCTTTTTAAGGAGAAACACAGTTAAATTATGAACAAAATTGGGAAAGAGCTTGCAAAAGAACATTTTATGTTAAAATTGAAAGTTCAGTTCTCACTTTAGTTCACTAGTGCTCAAGAGAATTTATCAGCAGTAGACAGAATACCTTGATATGTTTGAGACTAAAAGGCAGAAAACCACAGTCAGAGCTTCTCTGTGTGCACACAGAAATGCATTTGAAAGATTTTTCATTTCAACTTCAGAGGAGAAAAGAGTTGTCTGTGACATGATTGCACTGAAATGAATTTTCCTGGTTGTGTTGGGAAAGTTTAAAACTCCAGATACTGAAGAACACCTGGTGAAGAAACAATAAATGTTTTGGCATTTTGTAGCTGTCATGTTCTGTATTTGAATCGATCCCTTTGTTACAGAGCAAGCTATTGAAATAATGCCACTTTTTGCAGGTAGTACGATTTTCCATAAAATATTTCTCCTTTCCTTTTAAGTTCAAAATCCCTGATGATGCATGAATTCCAGCAACCACCTGAGCATCAAGTTCATGCAGCTGGACAATTTGTTGCTCCCCAGTCTGCAACACATGAATTCCAGGACCGAGATCATGACAAAGCAGGCCAGAATGAGTATACCCAGAGTCAAAGAAGAATGTTTAAAAAATTCCAAAGGAGGTGATAAAACATATTTTTCACTAAATGGTCCAGGGGATCAGACCTAAAAATGTCTGGGTTAGTACCAGTGCAGGTTACAGCAGAAGTTTTAGTTTGTGGCCATGGCAGACAGTTCTGAAGATGCCTTGTGGTAACTTGAGGACCAGGATTGACAGTCAGATTTCATGTATTCTTTATTTTCAAAGGCAAATTTAAAAATGGCTATTTAACAATATTCTTTCATACACTGCCAGGTGTAATGATTTCTTCTTGCCCTCCTCTAGTGTTTTTTATTTGCCTCTTTTGTTTGTTAAAAGAATCTTGACAAAGGTGGGATGTAATTGTGTAGAGATTAAAAACACTGAGCTGATGGAGCAGCTCAGACCTGCTGAAAGAGAAAGGCCCCACCTCCTGGCTGTGTGCCTTAACTAATTACCTAGTGAAGCCTTTGGTGCTTCTTGGGGCCCTCTGTGTGCCAGTTAACTGAAATCCATTGGGGAAAAAAAGAGGAAGGGTGATAGTGTCACAGTAACACAGCTGAGCTGGTGTTGGGAGAAACTTGTGGAGATGGGGAACCACTGAGGGGAGGTGGGAAGAAGGAAGATCTGCTGGCTTCAGGAGGGGCCAGACATTAGATTAGTTCAAGTATTCTGGACTCAGCTGGTTGATTTGGGAGAAACAGTGATGTTACCACATTGAAACCTCAGAAAGGGCCCCCAGCTAGCCAGCACCCTGCTCAGTAGTATCACTGGGTGGAAAAGGGCTGCTTGCAAGGCATTTTGGCTACCCAGCATTCCTAAAGAAGTACACCCCAATTCAAGTTTTGCAATGATGTTTGGGCCTCTTTATGCTTTATTAATTGCTCTGTTACAGGGTTCAGTTTCAGGGTTGAAATATTTCATATATGCATTGATCTCTGAAAACTAGACCCTTACTTTTATTACTGAAGCTAGGATAAAAATTCTTGTTTTGACTGCTGCCTGGGAATTTGCAGGGGAGGAGTACAAAGGCAACTAACCTTTCCTTGTATTCTAGATATCTAGCCAGGAAGTTTTTCTATCTGTGGGCAAAAATGACATTTGGACAAGTTCTCCCTTCCAAAGCCAGGTAGATAAAACTATAAGTGTTTTTTTTTCTTATTTTTCTTTCTTTCTGTTTGGGTGGTTTTTTTGGTTTGTTTTTGTTGTTTGTTTGTTTTTTGGGTTTTTTTTTTTTAATGGCTTAGTGATAAACCATTGGGCTAAGAGAGTACTGGCTGCCAAGAAAATACTTGGATGTATTTTGAGATCTCTTGGAGATTTGGGTACCTTTCTTGCCATTGCTTTTTTGTTTGTTTTTAATAATAATGCTTAAACTTTTGTTAACCAAATTCATAGGAATTGTGTTTTGATAAAGTTTAACAATATGTGCATATAAATGTGATTGGCATACCTGCTTTAAATGTAACTATTTCCCAAAGTTATAATGACAGAGATTTCATATACTATTCTGAGTTGGAAAGGACTCACATGAATCATTGAATCCAACTCTTAATATGAAATTCAGTTAATATTAGTGTTTGCATTATTGTTCTTAATGTATATGTGTATGTGTTTGGTATCTGTCTGACTTGGAAATACCTGTGGCAGATAATTCCTTTCTGCTGTGAGTGTTGTGAGTGTTCTGTGAGCTACTGAAACCTCATGCTTTGATATTTATTTCTTGTTTTGCATTAATTTGCATGTTCATTCTTGCTTGACCACACCCTAGGGAACTGAAGCAATTCCCAGTGGGAAGACTTGCATTTGGAGTAAGATCAGATCCTTAGTCATTCAGTTTCATTTTTCTGTATCAAATATATTCTGTTTTTGTCTTTGCTGGTAAATGGAAGTTGTCCTGTGAACCTCACAGTTCCTCTTGTCCCATCTACTGAATTGGCACTACTTTGGCTGTCTATCAATTCAGCACAATGATGAATTTATTTTTTAGGGGAAATAGATTTTATAAGGACCAGCAGAGAGCACAAGCAATAATGAATTGCCTTTCTAGATTTAAAAGTCCCCAGTTCTCTATAGCTTTAATTTGTAATATCTGTTAATACATGTGCAATATTGTTAATGCATCAAGTCCAAAAAAATAACATGTAGCTAATTTCTTTTTTCCTTTTCTGCATGGGTGCTTGGGATGACTTAGCAGCTTGGCTTGGGGTAGGTGGCTGTGAATTGTAACTTGTGAGAGGATTGATATGTTTCACTGAAAGACCTCTAGGTATTCTAGGCCTAATTCTGCTGTTATTACATGATAAAAACATCAAAGCATTATAAAATCTGATATACCTTTTGTATTTATTTATATAATTATAATATTTTGTGTTAAAATAGCAAAGAGCAAAATTAGAAAGGAAAATACATGTATTGTTATCTGCTGTTCTGGTTGTTAGAGTAAAACAAGAACTGAGGATAAAAGATGTGAAAAGGTCTCAAGTCAACTGGTACTCTGATGTTTGACAAGTTAACAACATCTGTCTTTTTTCCTTTTATGTGAATCATTTACAGTCAGTAAAATGGTTGCTTCTTGCACTACTTCATAGAGTCTTCAAATAAAGTGTCACAGTAGGGTAATGGTTTTAAATTAATTAGATGTTGTTAAGCTAATCAGGCAAGCCTGGAGAAGAGGTGGTGTAATCATTAAAACTGCTTTGTGGTCACTCTAGAAACCTGTGTGTTGTTTCTCCTGTCCAAATCTTTCAACTGTTTAGGTGTTTTTATGATCAAAAGGTTCTTCAAAAAACTTTTGGAGAGTGGAAGGAGCAGTGGACAGTTTGCAGAGAAAAGCTCACCCTCAGAGCAGACAACCATTACAGGTTGGTGAAATGACTTCCCATTGAGGTGTGTATGAGAAATTTTCTGAAGGAGTTTTTAATACCAGGGAGTAAGTTCCATCCATGGTACATCTGGGCCAAGAGCAATGTTTTCATTGCTTACTTTCATGGTTTACTGAATGGTACTTCTTTAATTTTTCAGGCATTTACTCCTTAATTTGATATTTAAGGCTTGGAGAGCCTATGTATGCCAACAGCAAGGAAAGAGGAACAAGTATTATGTTGCAGAGTTTCATGGTAAGTGAAGTGATGATAATTACCAGTGTTTACTGAGATGGGAGTTTCCAGGGGAATTATTTACCAGAATGTGTCCCCTGTGCCTGTTTGCACCCTGAGCTCCCCCTCCCCATGGCAGAGCAGTGCTTGCAGGAGCAGATGGCAGGGGGTCTCTTGTAGGGGTGTAGCTATATAGTTTTTTAGGGATGCCAGTGAAAAAGCATAAGGGCCTCTCCATCTGCTCTGGATTTTGCACTGTTTGTTTTTGAGGGGGTGGCTTGATTTTTTGTTGATTTTTGTTTTTTTTTTTTAGTTAATCACAATATGTTTTCTAGTAGATGTTTTTTGATCTAATGTTTTACTGGAATTCTCTATCAACTGCTCTAGACATTACATAGTAATTCTCTGTGCTTTTAACTGCACTTAGTTCATGTCTATTGACTGTTCCTTCCAGCTCTTGTCTTGCAATTGAAAGAAGCCCGAACTTTTGAAGTGCCCTTTGTCTTGTTGTGTAGGTTTTTTGCTTTGCAAGGGGTTTGACTTGGAGCTGTCTGTACTGGTAGCAACTTTCTTGGGTTCAGGGAATATGTTTTGCTGAAGGGAGGTTGACCCTTGTTTAAAGAGGATACTGAGGTTTTGTTCTGTGCTGGTTTGCAGAATAAGTTAACTGCTCTCTTTGCACTTTGAATGTAGCCTTAGAATGTCCTAGAGACTGGCACCTTTGGACACAAACTGACAGGTTATCCAGACTTCCTTTCTTAGTGGGTGTGGCCACAGTATTTGCTGCAAAAGCTGGGTGTTACTTGGTCAAAAATAGAAAAAGGTGCTCTGTTTCAAGATAGGTTAATGCTTGATTCACAAGGAAATCCTGAAAAAGGAGAAAGGTTTTTTTTATGTGTTAAGTGTGAAGTGGCATAGAATCAATGACTGTTTTTCTAATAACTTTGCTTTAATAGTGTCAGTTCTGATAAGCCAGCCTGCTGTGGGGAGAATATACAGTGTGCTACATTAAGTGATAAACTGGAATTTGTGACACCACTTCTGTTTTTAGCTGCATGACCAGCCTGCTAAATAAAGTTGACTTGTTTCTGGTTGATTTCTCTGCTTGTAGTAGAGAATAACTCTTGAAAAGCAACTGATGAACCTGAACATTTTTTTTTCTAAACAAAGAAAATCCTCTAATTCTTCCCCAGTGCAGTCCTTATGCTGACTGTTGTTGTTGAGTACGTTCAGTTATTTCCCCTGTAAGCACTGAAGACAAAGAGATTATCGGCCATTGTCCAATAATTCACGCTTCTCTGAACAAGTGGCATGGATGATGCTGTCAGCAATTCTGAGACTTCTCACAGAGGGAGGGTCGCTGTCATTTCAGGCTTTTCCACAAGGTGTCCCTGCAGGTTGAGGACACAGGAGTCGGGGCCGGTTTGTGATGGTGTGGTTGAGATGTGCCAAATTCCTGCATGAACTTAAGATGCTGCCGTTTTTTGTTGTGCACAGCAAAGAAACACACTCTGCTCAGGACCTGGCAGCACTGGCTGGTTTATGTTGATGTTCAAAGGAGAAAACATGGGATGCAGTCTGTGGCACTGGCATTCAGGGAAAGAAGCTGTTTGCGGTAAGGATGGACTACAAACAGGCAGAGAGGCACTGACCATAAAGCCATGGCTTTTATCTGTGTTATATTTTCCTGCAGTGACTTTGTTTGATGTTTGATTTTTTTTTTTAATAATTCTTTTTCTTTCTGGGATGTGTGAGTGCTTCTGGCACACCCATAGACTGTGAATTTAAGAGATGCTGTATAGCAGCTTGCCAATACCTAATGGAAGCCTGCAGGAAGGCTGGAGACTGACATTTGCAAAGGCATGCAGTGAGAAGACAAGGGGTAATGGCTTTAAGTTGAAAGAGGGTAGATTTAGATTGAATATTAGGAAGAAATTCTTTACTCTGAGGGTGGTGAGGCACTGAAACCCAGAGATGATGTTGATGCCCTGTCCCTGGAAGTGTTCAAGGTCAGGTTGGATGAGACTTGGAGCAATGTGGGATAGTGGAAAGTGTCTCTGCCCGCTTGAAGGGGTCAGAGGGGCAGGGGGTTGGAGCAAGATGATTTTTAAGATCCCTTCCAACCCAAATCATTCAGTGGCTCTTTGCAAAGATTTGTTCATACTTTCTTCCAGTGAGATGAAAGTGATTTCTTACACCAAGTTATGGCACCTGTGTTTGAACTTGTCTGTAACATTGTTTTGGCAGTATTTCATGGGCAGTGTGGAGAAGACAACACTACCAGAAATGCTCTGGACATAAAATGAATATTTTGGCTCTGCAGCATTGGGCCCAGAGCCTGCAATTTCGAGTAAGTCTCAGGAGCTTCAGCTACTGCCATTTCTAATGTTTAAGTTGCACACGTGTGAAAATGTTGCAGATGAATAAAAATTAGGCCTTGTACTCATTTACTTTCCTAATTGCAGTAATTATGTTGGAATATAATATCAGGACATGGGGAAATGGAATGAAGCTATGTCAGGGCAAGTTCAGATTGGACATTAGGAAAAGGATCTTCCTGAGAGGGTGGTCAGTCCCTGGAACAGACTCCTCAGGGAAGTGGTCACAGCACCAAACCTGTCACAGTTCAAGGTTCATCATGTCCAACTTCCTTCTTCTTCTTGCAGGACTACTTAAAACTAAATCAGATGACTGAGAGTATTGTCACCAGATGGTTGATCTTAGCTGAAGTGAAAACTTTCTTTCTTTCACTGAAACTGTGGCTTTTTGTTAATTTCATTAAAAAGAAGGGATGGTATTTAATCTGACCTGCACTGTAAGATGCAACATGACCTGTTTTAGGGCATTATTCTGCTAAGGGAAGAAGACTTGGGAAGTCTTATAGTATCTCATTATGTGATTACCTTTTATATGAAAATACTCTGAAAGAAAGCCTGTTGGCAAAAGAAAAGTATTATATTGGCCTTTTTAATGGGAAAAGTGTGAAGGTAGTTAAAAGAGTGAAAAAATCTTTGACCTTTTCTATGCTGACATTCTTTTGGTGTTTTGGGTTGTTTAGGTTTTGTTGGGTTTTCCCCTCTTTTTTTAGGGGGAACCTCATTGCTCATGGCTTTCACCTCTAAAACTTATATGAAATTTCCTATTGCATGTGAGTTCTTCCTCTCCTCTTTGTTCTACTTGCCTAATCTTGTCTGTTTTTCCCCCTTACTGCCCTTGCCCCTTAATTGTTCCTTCAGGCTTGGTTGCAGTGGCGAGAACTGTATTTATACACCCAGGATGAGAAGCAGAAGGACACCAGGGCAGTAACTCACCATCAGCACTGGGAATTGAGGAGATGTGTGGGAGCATGGCTGGGATACCTGAACCTCCACAGAGTAAAGAAACGCCGGAATGGTGAGTGAAAATGGTGACTTGGGGCAGAACAGGGATCAACCCCTTTGCTGAGGGCAAAGTGATGTTTTTTTCTGTTCTAGGAGACACTACCTGCAGTGTCTCTGCCCACCAGGACATGAGATGCAGCTTGGGCTGTACACTGTGACAGGCCTGACTGGCTCAGCTCATAAACTGAACTGTCAGGAAGATCACCTGCTTTCCATGGGATTTAAAAAAAGAGCTTTACAATTCCCTTGATGAAAATTTGAATATTGTCTGTTGTATTTTAACTGAGGTATCTGTGAGAAGGATGTATTCAAGCCTTTGATCAGTCAATCTGTGGATTTTCTTGATAATCAGTCAAATTACAACTCCTATAGGATGGTAAAGATTATTAAACCAGTTTTTTTTTTTTCCCTTGAATGGGAATGAGTTCAGATATTTGTATTAATTGATTTTTGATTGATGGCAGTGGAAAAGAATCTGGCTTGGATATGTAGGAGCTAGTAGTAGGAGTATGCTGAGATGTAAGCAAGTTTGAGTATGTTGAACAAGTAATAGAGTGTCCTAACTTCCCTCTCTTAAGTCAGTACAGTAGGTTACTGCTTTAAAACTGCCTTTGTGATCAATAGGAGGAATATGATCTGTAGCTGAGCATTAATGTAAATTCTTGCAACCATTTTTCTCTGTTAGAGCTCATGTCACTTGTGAAGCAGTGGCTCAGATGCCAGGATCTGACAGGAATGAGCTTAGGACAGAACAAGTCATGAGTGATTTGTGTTTGTCTTCCAGAGCTGGCCCAGGAGTTTCATCAAAGCCGGACGCTCCGGAGGTGCTTCTCCAATTGGCAGCTGTCATGGGAGTGCAGGAGAAGAATGCATGCTCACCAAAGGGACCTGGAAAAACAAGCAGCAAGGATTGCTTTATGGAGAGTCTTTGCACACTGGAAGCATTGTATCCAATCTGTGTCTAGTGCCTGGCAAAGACAAGTTAGAAGCCTTTCTGCAGGGGAAGATCCAGTTAATAAGCAGGAATGTTGTGCAGGAGCGTGAGTGACAACAAACATGTTGTCATTAAATAGGTGTATGTAATGCCATACTAACAATTCATTAAACTGTTGTAATTACAGTATATTAGCAGCTGTATAAGAGTATATTAGAGCCTGCAGAAGATAATTTATGGTTGTTACTTAAGAGTGAATCAGAAACATATTGTGATAAGCCAGCAAAATCTAAGTTTGACTGTAGTCAAAACTTCTGCAGATAACAGTGCTGGACATTCAGACATTGAAACAAATTTAGATGGAGATGTAGTGCCCCCCTGCGGGAGAAGGTTGTTTCTGTGTAAAAGATACTTTAACTCAGTGGCAGATGTTGTGCTGTGTGTGGAAGAAGCTCGGCAGTGTGAGCTGGCTGAAAAGCACTACAAGTGTCACCTGTTGGTAAGAGCACTGTTATGTGCCAGTTGGGAGGGGCTGTGGAGTGTCCCTGTAACACTGACAGTGCTGTGTGGGTGTTAAGTGGGAGATACCCCAGGTTCCTGAATTTCAGCTATTCTGGAATCTGCCAGTTGAATCCAAATGGGAAAACTGTGCTGATCAGTGATTTTTCCAATTGGGAAACTGGTGAAGTAGATTCATATTGAGGGTGTTGGGTTACCTGCTCCCTGGCTATTCTACCATGAGATTACCTTTTCCCCTTGATTTTTTTTTTTAATGCTGTTTGCTACAAGAATTATTTTTTCTTCTCTGCAATAATGTGTGTGTGCTGCTTTTCACATGAGACCAAAGATAGCTTGCTTCATGTACAAATAGTTGAAACTTTTGGGGTTTTGTTTAGTTTTTAGGGTTTTTTTTAAGGAAAAATAAATCCCTGAAGGCTGACTGAAAGGTGGGCACAAGCAAGCCTCCAGCTTTTTGGAACTGAGCTATTTTCAAGGTTTGATCAGTACTGGTCATTAAAAGAATACCAATAAACTGGTTTGGATCATGAAGTGAAAACATTAGTGATTATAAGAGCAATATGATTAGTGATTTGAAGTGGGATGCTCTGATAACCATGTTCTGCCCCCACTCAAGGGATACTAGGATTGTAGATCAGTTCTAAGTTACCTGATTTGGATTACAAATGAAAGTTGTGTTTATTTCTTGTTGTTACAGGAACTTGGCCTTAAGGGTCTTTGGAAAAATGTCCTGGACACTCGTCTTCAGCAAATGAGAACAAATCTGTCATCCCGTCAGCATCGAGTCACAGTGAGTTTCACTTTGTGGCAGTTTGTCTTGAGCGCTCCTATTGACTTCCACTCTCACCTACAAAGTAATTTTTTATTACTTTGTTCTTAAATACTAATAGCCACAGAAAATCTGAGTGAATCAACTGCCACTCTTAGATATGTTTAGTTTTTAGTTTCTCTCTGTTTGTGGTGGATTTTTTTCTTTTTCTGGGAAAACTTGTTTGAAGTTTTAAAGTTTGATATATGAAGCAGTGCAGGAAGCATTGCAGGAAGTGCATTGCAGTATGCAGTTTCATTAAGACTTTAATAATTTCTTTCTTTGCATTCTTCTCCTTGCTTCATGTCTTTGGGGGGCTTTGTGTCTTTCTTGTTTTATTTCAGGTGCTGCAGAGGTACTGGAACCGTTGGAAGTCCCGTTTGGAAGAGAAGGAGGAAGAACAGCAGCAGGCCTTAACATCAGTGGCTCATGCCCGTTACAGGTGTGCAGAGAAATATGGATACAAATTTGTACAAATGTGGAATCTGTGAGCCTTTGGTTCTCTTTCAAAGTATGGTAATACCTTTGGGGGCATGACTTGATGGCAATTGCTCTGACATTTTCTGTGAGTAATGAGCAATTTACATCTCCTGCTTCTCTGTGGAATGTAAAAAAGACATTGGTTGGGCCTAGCTGTGAGGTTCATTTAGTTAGCTGACATTCATAAAATCAATATGTTTACTGAAGGAATTCTCTCCTGTGCTGACATTCTCCCTTTTTGCTTGCCAGGAGGGTGTTGATGAGACAGGTATTTGACACGTGGCTGCTGAAGGTCTGCAAGCTGCAAGAATATCGAATGGGAGAGAAGAAGGTAAATGTAACTCTTGTACCTTGCTTAGGAAATAGAGGGGATGATTTCATACTCACTGCCTGTGAATATGACTTAGCATGAGATGGACTTGGCTGTTGTAAATTCCCTTTTTCCTGGTGAGGGAAACAAGTCAGGGGAAACAGATTACAGCAAATATTTACTGATCACCTTTTTTAAGTTAACCAGTTTGTTACAATAGAATCAAATTATTATTAGAGGATTGCCATTCACATAGTTCATTTACTTATTCCCTCTCCCTGTAAAATGTGTGTGTGCTCATTGTCTCATAGTTACTTTGTTAAAATAATAATAATACTAAATTGCCAACCCCAGTCTATTTAAGAAGTGCGAAGTTGTACTGAGAAATTAGCTGCTTCTAGGTAGGTGTCCATAAAGTTCTTTACAGGGCCTTTCATTTTCTAAGGATGTGTGTGTGTATGTATATGTGTATAGTCCTGGAGTTTTTACAGGTAGCAGCCACTGTGGCCTTTATATAGTCTCTTACACAACTCCAAGTTGACAGTAGCATGTGGGAGTGTCTTTGTGCAGATAGGGCTCATCCTTGATGGTGGCAGAATATCAGTTCTTGTACATTCAACAAGACTGGTTTCTGGAACTTGCTGATTCTTAGGAGTCCTTCACATGCTATTTATCAGCTTGTGCTTTTCCTCTCTTTGGCCTGCTGATTTTGGTAACAGCTGCTCTGTCCACATGCACACAGGTGCCTGCAGAGCATGTTAAAAAACCTCACTGCAAAGGGGCTTTGGTGTGTCCATTGCTGTTCAACCTGTTCAACAAACACTGGACAGTTCTATGCACGTCATCTCTAAGGAGTTGTTTCCTGTTGTTTGTAGCTGCCTGTGCTGTGCATTCATTGCCACCTTCCATCCATTGCAGGCTGTCCTTCATTTCCAAAGGCAGCTCCTGCGCTGCTTCTGGTGCTGCTGGCGGCAAAGAGCAGCTGCACGTTTGGAGGAGCAGGAGGGCTTGGTTCGTGCAAGAGATCACTACAGTAACCAGCTGCTGCTAAAGGCTTTCTGTCTGTGGAAACAAAAGACTCAGGAGAAAGAAACAGAGTAAGAATTTTTTTCAAACAGAGAATGTTTTGGATTCGCTATGTGGCAGCCTACTTAGAACAAACAGCATTTAATTCACAATGGTGCTCACTCCTTTTTTGTGCTTTGGAGCCTACTAAGTTGTCTTTCAGTAAGTGAATTATTGAAAATAAGAAATGTGGACTCAAATCTGTTCTAAAAGTGTCCAGTAACATGGAATGTATTGTAGGACAAATAATTATTTTTCTTGTAGGAGGCTCAAGGAGACAGAAGCTTTAAGATTTTACTGTTCAAAATGTCTGCAGCAGACTTGGAACAAGTGGAGAGAGGTGAGAGAGTTAACAGATGGGGAAGAGTGTGAAGTCTTTTTGTTATGTTTGAATTGCTTGTACCCATATGGCTAGAAGTTGAATTGTTTATTTTAAACACTAATCATTCCTAAGCTCTCCTCCCTTTTCATATGGATAAAACCAGTTTGGTGTGAGTGGAACAGGAGCTGTGTAGGGAGGAGAGGAATTCTTTTTGTTCATGTATCTAGATGTGGTGAGACTAGGAATATGGTTTAGATGTACCTGGGCATGTAATCAGAGTTACTGTGATGAAATTGTTCCTACCCAGTACTGGGTGTGTCCTTCTCAAAACTTAAGTTGGAAGTTTGCAGCCTGGCCTTTGTGTGTGGCCTGTATTTGTGTTACAGGTTGTAGCAAACACTGTCACAGAGTACTTTCATGGTGGTCTTTTCCTTACCATACCAGATACCAGGTACCAGATGTGCCTTGCAGCATGTTTTGAGAATCTATGAGAAATTTTATAGTTGGAGCTGTGATGTTGGTGCAGACCTGTCAATTTGAGTGGTTTCCATCAGTCTTCAAGAGGATTCCTACAAAGGGCAGCAAAAAAAACACCTCAACCGGGCCTTTTGGGGACATAGCAGAGTGCAGCTTCAGTTGGAGTGGAAAGCTGTTACAGCATGGTGAAGGATTGATGTTTCTCCAGAGACTGGAAATGGTCCTTTTCCCTCCTCTCTCTGCCATTACTTATTTTCCCTCCTTCATGTGTATGTATCTTTTGGTTTTTTCCATTTCCTCCTTCTAGTATGTGGAACATCAGCGTGAGAAATGGAGGAAGTTGGTGCAAGCAGACCTGCACTATCGACATGTGTTGCTGGGCAAGACCTTGGCAGCTTGGAAGGTAGGATGGAGCAGCCTTTTTGAGGCACTTGTCTGTATGTGCTGTAGTGTTTCAGTGGGAGCTGCAGAGCTCCCACTCTGCTTCACTGGATGCACATACACACCATGTGTGCAAGATAGAATGGAGGCTCTCGTATGAGGCTGTATGAGCTCTAGCACTGCTTTTTGGAGCAGAAGAACCAAGGTAATCTTGTAGCACTGTTGAATGGTATATCACAGCTAGCATTAACTGTTGTGTAGTGACTGCTTGTCACAGCAAAGCAGCATTTTATTTCAGTGGCTGTATTTTTTCCCCCTGTACTTGACTGCCAGTGCTACTTATAAGTTAGTTACTTATAAGTAAGAGTTAGCTGCTAGTAAGAGTTTCTAGATGATTCCTCTCCTCACAGGTGTTAACAGTTGAGGTAAATTTACCTCTCAACTATTTTTTTTTTCAGATTTACCAACAAAACATACAGTGTATTCTGTATCAAGTAGCTGAGAAGGAGAAACAGCACACTCAACTGCTGCTGCGGTGAGCCTCTTCCTAGACAGCATGAGAGGACTGGCTGCACTGCAGTCAAATTTATTCCTTTCTTTAACTGCCACCTTTGTAACTTTTTGAATGTTTGGTGCTGGGAGTTGACTCTGGCATGCATTGCTGTTTTTTTACATGCAGGTCATCTAGTTAAAATAAATTAGCCTCTTCCTCTTTGCTGTCTGTTTTGCTTGAATATTTTTTAAATCTCTGTTTAGTCCTGCAAGAGTCATCAGACAGCAAACTGCATCATTCTCTGTCTGTTAAGGTATTAGGGCAGCCTGGAAGATGCAGAGCCTCTCTTGCATTACAGTGAGGACAGTGATTAAAGATATTATCACATTGCATTGGTTGTAGTTACTTTAGTTTTAATTACCTTATTTGTTTTAATGCTATGCAGCTTGAGTCACTTGCAGGGCCTGATTGGCTCAGCTGAAGCTGCTGGATTTCAGAATATGTTCTGTTTTGCACTGTCTTCTCCAGCAGAGACATGAAGGGGTAGAAATTGATTTGCACCACTGAGTTTATAGATGCAGCTGGTCTTGGTTCCCTTGTGAGTAGGAAAGTGCCAAATGAATAAATGAGAATCATTCTTAATGGGTTTGTTTTTAACTTTTGTGTGTATTTTTACCTTCAGACAGGTGCTGTGTGCATGGAGAGAAAATGTCCTTGCTCTTATACATGAATCTAAGGCAACTACTCAGGCAGATGAGCACTACAGGAGAGCAATCCTGTCAAAGGTAGGATCTGTACAGCAGGTGCCAAGGTCTCAGTACAGGTGCTGGTTCAGACAGGGCTCAGGTAATACAATTAGGACTACTGAGAGAGGTCTGCAAAGTGGGAGTCTTATCTTGTTTGTACAGGTGTCTCTGAAACTTCTCTCTGTGAGCTCATGGCTTTTTCTCTTCCTCCTTCTCATTCCTTAGAAGGAAGGGAAAACCAGTAGCATGATATGGCATAGTAGTACTGGTGAAGTGGGGCAAGGAGGGGATGGGATGAAAGGGAAGAATGCCTTGACAAATACCAAGAGGACCCTCTGAAATACTTCTGTATTTAATTTGTAGGAAATTCTTATTGTCTGCTGAGCCTTATGTGAAAAATGAGGTGGAAATGGTTATGTTACCAGTGGTGGGGGGAGTACATTGTGTCCCCTTCCATTGCAGTGCCAGTCTGTCCCATCTCCTGTTTGCATTTTATCCTTAGGTGCTGCTGCAGTGGCGAGACACTGCCTGGCTACGAGCGTGTCACCGCCATCTGAAGGTTACAGCTGTGGTGGAGGCCAGAAAACATTTGGAATTAGGTGAGCTGGTGTTGATGTTGAACTCTCAAAAGTCCTCACTGTCTGTGAATGAGCCAAGGGCAGTGTCTTGTGTCATCTGTACAAATGAAGTGACTGGATGGTCTGTTGGCTTGCAAAGGATGTCCCCACAGAATGGAGAGTGAATTGAGATTCCAGTGATCTGCTGAGTGCTGCTTGTGCTACTTTGGTTTCTCTGTTTGTTCTTTGAACTGTATAACGGATGGTAACACTTCCTTCCTCAAAGGAATTTTCCATTACTGATTTTGAGAACCTCAGACATCTGTTCTGAAGGCAGTGCAAGTAATCTTATCAATTACTGCTTCAGTCTTTCTCTAATAATTTGTACTGAAAGACCCTCAAACTCTGCAAGCATTTCATGGTACCATGGTACATACAGGCATGAGGGCTGTGAAGCACAAAAGGCTTTCCTAAAGGTTATAAAGAATGACACTGGCAGCAGGGAAGACTTGCAAGTCACAGCTCCCTGTCTGTTACATTAAATGTTTCACAGTTCTTCCTATACTGAATACTGTCAGTGCTCAGTGTTGTCCAAGTTAAGTATTGCTGAAACAGTTGGAAAGAGTAGCTCATCACTTAATACTCTGAGATTAATAGTCTCCTTTTGGTACATGAGTTAATTTGTCTTGCCCTAACAGTGCATTTACAGAGCCTGTTTCTTCATTGGAAGGAATTAATGAGGGAGTCTCTGGTGATGAGGGCTCAGCACCACAGGGCAGCACAGCACCACCAGCAGCACCTGCTCCAGAAGTACCTGGTGAAATGGAAAAATTATCATCAGCAGTGCCTTGGGAAAAAGGTGAGAAGGATCAGCAAGCTCTCCAGCCTCAGAAGTAACTCCCCAGAAGTTACAGGTGTGGAGGAACACACTGTGTTCCCTGGTGAAGGGAATGGCATTCTGGGTTGAGGAGAAGCATGACAGCTCTGTGTACTGAGGAGGAGGGAGCGTGGTGGTGTCTCGCCTGAAGAAACTGATACAAGTAACAGACTTAACAAGACAACCTGAGCTTACTGTGAATGAAATCCTTTCTGGGCTTGTAGATGTGTGCACGTGTAGGGCACTTGGGTATTGAGGGTGGCCTCAGTAGAGCAAAGAGAGGGTGATAAAGGCTGTTTGCTAGCTGTTCTAATAGCATTTGGCTCAGATAAATGGGGTTTGTCTGCAAGTGACTCACTGTTTTGGTTGCCTTGCAGCTGCTGCAGAGAAGGGGAGATGAACTAATGACTCATAGACTTTGCTCTGCTTCCTTCTCTTGCTGGAAAACTCGGGTAAGGAATTTTCCCCTGAGTAGACACCTAGCTCCTTGCTAGTCGTTCTCCCTTTTACTTCATGCTCTGTTTATACAAGGACCAAGGACTTTATTTAAACATTTTCAGGATTTTTTGGTTCAGCTAGCGCAAGAGACACCTTGGCATAGATGGGGTGAACTGAGTGGGTTGTTCTGCTCTGGCTCTGCCATCACTTCTTCCTTGCTAGGTGCTTTGCCTGGCATTCCTGGTGTTGGGTATGTGAGCTCCTAACAGGGTTGCTGTGTATTTTTTTTCTCCTAATAGCTGTTGCAGCAGCAATGGGAAAAGCAGAAGACAGTGCAAGCATTATGGCACTGGTCCCTTTCAGTGCAGAGAAAGGTAAGGGGCTGGGCAGGGCAGGGGCAGGCAGGTGAGTTTGCAGATGTGCAGATCATGTGCAGGTTTGGCTGCAGTCAGCAGACTGCACACTGAATGTCTGTTTCCTTTCCTCTTTGGGGTGCTGTATGTTATTTTGGGATCTTGGAAAACTCCCCAAAATTTCTTAGCTGATTAAAAAATATGCACATTTTTTCCCCATCTGGCCTCAACTGACTTAAATCTCTGTCCCTTTGTCATTGTGGCAGTGTCCTGCTGTTTCTATAGCTCTGCCTGTTCCTATCCAGTGGAAGGGAGAGTGTTGCTGTCTGCAGGGGGGGTCCCTGGCCTGGAACCTCTCTGTGTAATATTCATAGCTCTCATTGTTCCTGTTGTAGGTATTTGATGCTTGGCTCAGGTTTGCCAAGGGGCAGCAGGAGAAGAAAGATGGCGTTGAAAAAGTCACAGGAGTTCACCACACAACTGCTTTGAGAGAAGGTGTAACCCATGCCTTGAGAAACACTGCCGCCATCGAGGGGCAGCTCCATACCCAGCACCAGCTGGAGGTGAAAGAGTGTTGCTCAGATATATATTCAGAACTGGGCTGCTCTGGTCTCTGCTCTGTGTGTGGGATGTGTGTTTGTATGTGCATGCATTCATCTTAAAGCTCCACATCCCAGCTGTTGTTTAGCTCCTACATACACTTCTATCTCTGGTTCAAAGCTTTTCATTCAGCTGAGACTAGAGGACTTCAGATTCATTGGGAACCTTTCTTAATGAAACTATTTTAAAACTGGCCAATTTCTGCCATACACAGTACTCC
This sequence comes from Toxostoma redivivum, assembly GCA_013397375.1. Lineage (NCBI taxonomy): Eukaryota > Metazoa > Chordata > Aves > Passeriformes > Mimidae > Toxostoma > Toxostoma redivivum. The sequence continues at coordinate 1,028,044 of VXBI01013942.1, read as the reverse complement.
TGATTGAAACCTTTGTATGTGGGTCAGGTCTCTAAATTCTGTGCTAGAATGAAGCATTAGAGACTACGTCTGATCTTGTCTTAGCCTTAGCCCTGCTTATACCTTCATATGTGGGCTTGTGTCACTTCTGCCTTTGAGTATCAACCCAGCCCTGCGTGTGAAAAGGATGCTGCATAGACTGCTCTCTTCCTGCTTCTGGGCAGCATTCCCAGCTCTTTTCCAGGTTTTCAGGATACCAGTTGTTCCATTTGCTAATGTGCAGCTTGCCTTGGTGCAGAAGCACCCATTTAATTCTCCTCACCCAAATATTACCACAGTAGACCTCTTAATTTAGTTGAGAGCTGGTATGGCTTTGAGGGCATCAGAAATCTTGGTTCCTTCTCTGTAGGTGATGTGATGCTTCCTGCTCTCAGCCATGAGATGCTCTGCTATTCTTTGTGTTGGCAGGCAGCCTGCAGTCTTCACCAGTCAGGGTATTGTTGTGCCATGCTGTGAAACAGAAGGCTCTCTCCCAGAAATTAAATATGCCTTTTTCTTTTTTGCCACCTCTGAAGAAGCAAGTGACATTTAAAAGGCCTGATGTTAGTCCTGAGACAAGAGGACATTCATCAGAGGAAGAGCCATGGCCTTCAAAATACAGACATCTACCACTTCACCCTGCTGAGGGGGGCTCATTTCTCCGTGGCCTGTGAGTATAAATTTCCAGTCCCTCTCCTGTTTCTCTGGCATATAGGTAACTTTGCATACATGTAATCTTTCTATGTGTGTCTCATTTTTGTGTTCCCAATTTTTCTCATTGATGGCTTAGTTCCATGCATTCACCTTAACTCTGACTCTGTATCATGTGGCTGGTGGTACAGAGTTACACAGGAGCTGCTGTGTAATGCAAGCATCAGCTCACACATAATGAAGGTGTTTGTGACTGTGCTTGCCAGCGACAGGTAGAACCAGCTCAGCTATAGACCTTCCACTTGTGTTTCTCAAGGTACGCTTGAATTTGTGGAGCATTGGCCATTTGTCATAGGAACAGTTACAAAGAGAAACATTGAAAGATACCTTTGATGGGACTTGGGCCATCGAGAGAGCTTCTCTTGCCCAGGTGATCTAGTGTCAATGAAGCTCTTGTTTTTTTCACTAAAGTCATCTGAGGAAATGATAAACATCAAGATCCTGGTGTACAGAAGCTGAACTTTCTTCTTGCCCCTTTCTTTTCCCTGAGGAAGCTATTCCTTAAAAAATTCCTATTGATCGTGGGGCAGTTGCAAGGAAGAATTGTCTGTGAAGCTTCTCAGTGCAGGACAGGAACCCTACAGGGAAATAAGATGGTAACTTCACATTACTTTAAGCAAGTATATGCTGCCAAAAGAAGAGCTTCTGCCCTGTTCAGCTGTGTCACTTCCACCATTCTTTGTGTTGGCACAACTACTCACACGGTAAACTAGATTCTCACATTAATACAGTTGGAATTTAATGTTTAATAGTCATGATTGCATGCAAAGAGAATGTTGCAGAGCAGGGATAAGTGATGAAACAGGATTGTTCCTTTTGCTGCAATGCCAGCTGATTCCAATTTACAATAATCGGAAGTCTGGGATGTTCTTTGTTCTGTTTTTCTTTTCTGAAATGCCACGCACAATGAGCCAGGTTACCACCACAGAAATCTGATTCCCCTCTGCAGCCTCTAGAAAGCAAGAAACTGCTGGGACGTCCTTTTACTAGGTAGAAAATCTAATTTTAAAAGTAAAAAAAAAGGGGTGACCTGGAGTGGGCATAGTAGAGCAGCTAATTGGAGAGCTGTATGTAAGGGAATGACAAGAGACTCCCCTTTTTTGCACTGACTGCAAAGGACAAGACCAACAGGCTGCAATGTATAGTGACCTTATCCCTCTTCCTGTACAGGTCAGAGGTGCCCTTTGAGCTAACATCTGTGAATAAATGTCCTGCACAGACTGGGAACTTAATGCTGATACCTCATGTAGAAGAAAGTACCTGTAAATGTCTGTCTCAGATGGGTAATGCTGCTCATCCCCATCCCTCTCTCACTTGTGCTTCTCTCCCACTGTGGACAGAGGACATGCACCGAACTGGGCAGGGGCCAAAGCTGTGGTCTCCTGCATCTTTCATGTCCCAAATGAAAGCTGGCTCAGAAGAGGTGAGTGAAATGCTGAAGGAACAACTAGTATATGTACTAGGCTGCTGTCAGCAGGCCCATTGCTTATTGCTGTGTTTTCTTGTGGTTCTTCTGAACTGCCCACCTGGATATTGAGCTGTTTTTCACTTGTTCTAGCTGTCATCTTTAAAGCTGACCAAGTGAACTGCCTCTGAATGCCTAGGAGCTGTTTACCCCTATCCACCCACATGTGTTGTTCTATATTTCATGCCTTTTTCCTGGTGGTCTTCCTAGCCAGATCTTCTCCTAGCAAGTAACATGAGGGTGCTGCCTCTTCAGAGTTCAGAGCAGTTACAGTTTGCTGTCCAGATTGCAGGGATTTAAGAGAAACTCAACTTAGGAGCAGTGGGTGTGTCTGAGAACCTCAAAAAATTGAAATTCACTTAACTGGCAAGTAGCTGCTTGCATTTTGAGCTCTTTGTTCCACACAGAATGGGAAGTTTTCATCTTGGTGAAATATCTCCATGCTAGATATCAAAGAGCCCATCTCTTAAGCTCTGCTTCTTCTGTGGGATTTTAGGAGAGGGGCTCAGCACCTACAGGAGTTGTCTGAGTGGGAATAGGACTAAGTAGGTCAGGCACATCCTACTTGTAGGGCTTACTTAAGAAAATCCTTTGAGGAAAACCCCAATATCATTCTGACTTTCTAGAGAGGAAGTCAGCTTGTGAATTGTCACAAAGGAGCCCAATCCCAAGACTCTGAACAGAATTCTGTGGAGAAAATGTTGCGACCAAATTTTCAGCCACATCTGCTGTCACCTGAAGATTTGATGGGAAAAGGGAGGCACCATACTGCAGGTACATCCTCAGATCTAAACTGCAGCAGTTGCTCATCCTTCTCTCTTATCTGAGACTGCAAGTCACTGCCACAAAAGGTATGGGAGACAGGGCAATCTTGTGTGCCAGCATCAGGAGGTAAAGGGTATCAGTATTCCTTTCTGGAATGGTAAATGCAGTTGTATGGATTCTGCTGAGTCTGGGGGCTGAAGCCCTGCTCTAGGCATTGAAGGATGGGAACTGCTAGAGGTCACCTTCTTTTAGCAAGAATGTGCTCAGGTGCTGGGATGTTGATGTGTACAACAGAACTTGCTTCAGGAAGGAAGTTCACCCAGTAGAGCTCTCTGAGATTTTCCTGTACTTACAGTATGGCTGTAAAGGGGACAGATGGTGTCTAAGCACCTCTCATTGTGGAGTTTTTAATGACATCACAGCATGAAATGTGTTCTGCAGCACTACTGTACTTAAATACTTCTAGACTAAACGTGAAAGACTAAATCTTAAACAGGCCAAAACAGAATCTGATGTACTGGACCATCCACCAGAAGATTTTGTATGTTTTGTGTGTTCAGACTGAGTCTTCAAGAGCTTGTACTGCTGTCAGAACTCCTGCCCTCTCACTGTACCTGATCCTTTGAGGTGAACAGATACATGTCACAGGGTAACAAAACACATGAGAAGGACTCAGCAGGGCTCCATCTTTCCTGTCATTAAAAATATTTCTTGTTTCTTTGATAAGAAGAAAGAGTGGATGTCTGTTCTTACCTACATTGCTTGTGCCTTGTATCTTCCATTCAGCTGAAGGGGAAAAGAGGGAGCACAGTTCCAGAGAAGAAATGTTGGAGAGAAAGGTGGAAGCTGAACTCCAACAGATCCAGCAGCAGATGCAGTACTACTACAGCAGGAAGCAGGAACTCAAGTAATGCCCCTTTAGCCAGCCTTCCTTCATATTGTCCTGTCTGCTGCACTTTTTCTGTGCATCTACCCTGGAAATAATCAGTCTGTTCACAGTAGAACTGTGAATGAAACAGAGGAAAGTCCCAGAGATTTTTATTTTCTCCTTTTGAGTTCAGTCCAGGTAAAGGAGAATATCTGCATAACTACTTCTGTAGTCAGCCAAGTGGTTTAATTATACCTTTGGCAGCTCTTGCAGAAGCATGTCAGAGGTATCACTGGATATAATCTGAAGACAGTACAAATGGATTGGGCAGAGCAGTTGAAATTTAGCTTTTAGTTATTTTATCAAGAGGAATGAGGAGTGAGCTTTTCCAGCTTCCAATTTAAAAAATTAAACATGGCTGGTATTTGATAATTGCTCTAGTAGAACAAGAAAACAGAAATGCTCAAAAGAAATGGGGCTTGGGGGAGAAGTCATGGACTAGAAGCAGGAGGTGAAGACAACAGTTTTCAGATTCCTCTGCTTTCCAGCATCTTTTTCTTTTTTCTTTTTTTTTTTTTTTACCTTTTAAAAAGGATTTTAACCATTGACTGGTTTGAGACAAAAAAATGGGTCTTATTGCAAGTATCAATTGCAAGTCTAAGTTGGCTTAGACTGTTGAGCTCTTAATTGGGATAAGAATCCTTGTAATCCATTTTATCAGGTGCTGTCAGCAGCAGGCACAGATTCTGCAGCAGTGGCTGGAAATGAGCACGCAACCAGGAGCCCAAGATGGTGTGCAAGGAGTTCAGGAAGAATTGGGTCAGGTGTGTACACAGCATCTAAATTGAAGCTACTGAAGTGATTATCACTGTGCCATGCACTTAGCCTTATGGTAGCTGTGAGGAATTGTGTAGTAAACTATTAGTAAAATGCCAAGAGAAGGGAACTTTGTAGTCAGAAGTAGGCTGAGGAGCAGAACGGGCTCTGTGGATGCATCTTCCTGTTTGTTCAGGAATGTAACTCCTGCTCCAGTTGACCTTTCTGAGGCTATTTCCCAGCTATTGATCAAGCTTTCAGATACTCAATCTCAATTTTTTTCTGCAATTTCTCAAGACAATTCCTCGTGTGCAGGCTGGACCTGCACTGCTTTCAGGCCCCAGGCTCACACAGCCAGGTGTGGGTACTGGTAGCTCTGACTCCAGCCAGTACTGAGCTGTTCCTGAGTGACAATCTGTCATATTGGCCCTCACGTGAGATAATACAAAAGCTGGAGCAGCTCTTGTTGTCAAAAAGACTAAATCTTGTCTCACTGTACAAAATTATGTTTATGCTGATGCACTTGTGTTCCCTTTCAGCTGCAGGTGAGGATCAGCACTCTCACCAAAGCACAGCTGGCTGAGAGACACCATGTGCAGGCCCTGCTTGCCCGCCTGCGAGATATCCAGCTTGCCCTGGAGCTGTAGTGCATCTGCCACCTGCTCAGCTCAGGGGTAGGACGTTTTGCCCCTTTCATAGCAGGGGATGATGGAAGAGATGTATCCATTCACTTAATTCTATGAATGGCATTTATATTTGATAAATTAAGTTAAAATAATTTTGCTTTTTTTATTGTTACTCTAGCTGATTAAAACTGGAGCTACATCTACCTCATGCTGCACTTGCAATATCTAGTTTAGGTTACCTGTCATGCCACAAAAATAAGCAACACAGATAAGACTCTTTATTTCAAAATGTTTGCAATTAAATGAGTTCATGTCAGTAAGTCATACACTTTGACATACAAAAATACCGTGCTACTGATACAGTTGAATTAAATGGATTCTCCATGCAGGAGAAGTTCACAGCATTATCAGTACCCTCAAGGAACTTTGTTTTCACTCCTGAGGTGCGTTGCTGGCCCCTGCATCACAAGCAATGTTGGTTTATTAGCTCGCTCTGCACAGTATTAAACCATCATAAAAACAGCCATTTGCATGCTGAATCCTTGCTTCCTTCTGAGATTTCTAATAAAGCAAACATCAAGCAACCCATCCTCCATCACTAGGATAATATTTACCTTCAGATACTATGGATGATGCTGCTGAGTAGGAAGAAATTAAAGCTTAAACTTCCTTTGGCTCTGTCCCCAGTGGAAAAGAAGAAAAAGATTCAGTTGTCTTATTCTCTCATTCACTAGATGAATTTGCTTTCTCTTGTTAACATGACAGTGAAGTTTAATCAAAAAGCTCACCCTAACTTTATCCTCTTGGGGCTGATATTTGCCTTACTCTTTTCTCACTCTCAAAGGTTTAAAAAGACTTGTATCTGGTACTATACTGCTGCAGGAGTAAACTTGCTAATGCCAAGAAGTTTAACAAGATAGGTGGCTGAGAGCCACTTCAAGCTTTCAAACTCCTCTCTGTGTGAGGAAACACTGACTCCTGGAGCCAAATGAATTTTCTCCTGCTTGTCACCCAAACAGCCACCCTCATCTGACTCATGCCTGGGCTACAGCACTTAGAGGCAGTTTATCATCCCTTCCTTTCCGATGACAAGCTAAGCATACAGCACTTGGCAAACTGGACATTTGTACAACAAAATTATATTCTATTTTCTGAGTGCATACAAAGAAGGGTTTCTTTAGGAGATTGTGCTGGTCAAAGCCTGTCATCTCCTTGAAGTAGCAGAGAAGTAGCTCAAGCAAGGAAGTAGTACGAGAAATCTTTCAGAAAGCACAAAGGCAGGTTTCATAAGCGTGTTCACTCCAACAAGCTCTGGACAGCAAAATCAGTTCTAAATGCTTGAGTGCTGGGACTTGAAACAGTTTATTCTCAAAAATCAATTGATACATTGCTTTAAAACTCAATTCCTCTTCACTTTGGCAGTGGTTTTTGTCAGTGCCACATGCAGTAGATCCAAGGTGTTTTAACTCTTCTTGATGTGAAGTCACAAAGAGGCTCTAAAATTTTACAGTGGATTAAGCTTCAGCATAAAGATTTCAGCCCCCAGCACACTCCTAGCATTAAGTACGAGGGCAGAAGTCAGAGCCAGTGTGGTTTTTTGTTTTCTGTTTTGAATAAGATGAAGTTGTTGCCAGTCAAGGAAGGACCAGACTGGCACCTGGGAAGCAACAGGGGATTTCTTTAAAGATCCATAAATATTTTAAACACAGTCAGTGCATAGGGCATTTCACTCTGTGCAGTAAAAATTGGTCCTGAAGTAGCTGAAGCTGTCCAGTAAAAGAGGAACTAATTCTTCAAGAATTTAGTGACAAAGTAACAAGATACATAGCAGAAGGTAAAAACATACTTTAGTTGTCATCACATCACCCAAGAAAATTATGGCCTGTGTCTTCTTAATCCAAGAGCTGAACTGTCTCTCATAAAGACAAAAACTTTAAGGCCTGGAATAGCAAAATAAACCCATGGATTAGGAAGAGGACACAGATATTTGTCTGTCTTTAAAAGAAAAAAAAAAGAAAATAGCAAGATGACAAGTTCTGTTGTCTGGAATGTAGAGACTGTTTTCAGGTTTAAAATAGAATGCAAAGTCCATTTTTAAAGGGACAATGTTAGACAAAAGAACTAAAGTTGTCTAACAGTACAGAACTCAGGATGAGTGTCATTCATTGTACTGACTGACTGTTGTACATTTTGCTTTGTTTGGGCCGTGAAGCCACACCAGTAAATTCATTGTTTGGCCCTCTGTGCATTCAGAGACTGCTTTTATCTAAGAATTTGGGCAGAGTTTCTTTGAATAAAATAAATATGAGACTATATTCTTTACTCAAGATCTGAAAAAGAGATACAGCAGATAAAAGGTACAAGGTCTGACTCAGCCTGTCAGTGTCCCTTTAAATGCAGGTAATCTCCACCTCCACCCTTTCCTACTGCACCTGCCTAGGAAGGCTTAGAAGGGCCTTAGAGGCTCTAAGAACACAATTATCCTGTGGCACATTCAGGGGAGAACATGAAAGACTACAGGCACAGGGTGGGCCAGAAACCACCATGGGCAACATCTTTAAAGGCAGCTGTACCCAATACATCCATGATTATTCCATTCAGTTTCTACATTCAGCAGCAGGTAAATGCAGACCAAATACTTTCAAGTTTAACGCAGCAGTGACATCTTTTTTCTCCTCACCCAGGTCCTGCTGAGTGATACAAACTTCGTAAGTGAAACACTCAGTGGTGTGAAAACAGTCCCTTTTTATAGAAAATCTTCTTGCTAAGAGAGTTCCTATAGAGAGCCCAGTGCTTCTCCAAAGCGAATTTTCTGTCCAGCTTTGAGGTTGAATTTGAAGTCCTTGGGTGCCTCAAAGATTAGTACAATCGTAGAGCCTAAGTTAAATTCCCCTAAATGTTCCCCTTTCCTCATGGGGATTCCCTCCTTGTTGTTGTTGGATATGAAGCTGAAGTCATTGTAGGAACCTTTAGAGTAACTTGGACTGTTCGTGTGCAAGTCCTGTACAGAGAAGGAAGAAGAGAAGGATTTACTGGAGGATTTCAGTGCTCTGTACTCATTCATCACCACAGCTGTGGACTGTTCATACTCCAGCATTTTCCATGCAGCAACTCACAGCTCAAAGGTACAACACGAATATTTTAAAAATTGTCTATATTGGAGACAACACTGTTTAAATCAGTCTTAGAATATCAGTGCTGTGAAACACCCTAATTTTAGGGTAGTAAGATTTTTTAAAAATTTTGTTATGCTGCACCAACCCCAACCATTAACACCAGAAAGGTGCCTGCTATGATCCTGCTCACCTGGTCAAAGTAGATGCGGATGGAGCCCACATTTGTTGCTCCTACAGCTGTTAACGAGAAAAAGCCATGTTTCCAGTCACCTGTAAGGACAACCCGTTCATTGTGGCAGAACAGTTCCTTGATCCAGCGAGCAACTCCGGGATTGACAGACATCAGAGAGCCTGAAGAAGTGAGAAAATATTCAGGTTAGGTTGTCTGGTTTGTAGCAATACTGTAATGTCGCTCAGATGGTGTTTTTAGTATAACTGGAGTTGGTTCAGTAAACAACTCTGTCAGTTATTTGTAGGAAGAGAGGCAAGTGGCAGGCAGAGCAAATGAAAGAGAAGTCTGTGCTGAAAACAAAGGGGTCACAGAAGGATGTGTGTAGTGCATCAATCTCTATCTCATGGTATTTGAAACCAAATCCAAATACTTAGGTTTTTACTAGATACCAAGGAGTAAAGTATTTTTATCTGCAAAAACATCCGATCCCAGCTCCAGTAGTGTAACTGTTCAGTTGCATTTTCTTTGCCAAGCACAAGGAGAGATTATACTTTAGGCTACTGTTTGGTGTGACCTGCAGAACTATCTGTATTTCAGGTGCAAACTGAATAAACAGTGTTTGGGAACAAAGCAGGTCAGCATGCATCAAGGGATACTTCAAAGATCTCAAACAGTTTGAATACAATATTACTGTTCTCACCATTTATATGTGATTTGCTCTGGTAAACTATACAGCTGCAAAACTCATTACTGTTTAAGACAAATCACTTTTCTGCCATTATCTATGATGTTCTGTACAACTTCTGCAGTGGTGTGTCTCATTCTGCAGTGGCCCATAGCAGTGCTTCCCTCCATAGCTGCTCTGCAGTTGTTTCCTAGGAAGAGAAACCAACCTGGGAAATGCCGTCGGTGTGACACTGTCCAGTCCGTGGGCGAGTGGAAGCAGTGATAATCCCCTGGTGCAAGGTAAATTACACAGTGGTAGAGCTCATTCCCCTCCTTTGTGACCAGTTGTTGCTGAAAAGAGTTACCAGTTGGGGCTGCAGAGAAAGCAGGGAAAAGAAGAGGTTAAAGATACTCCTCCTGAAGTCATCTACCATAGCCAGGCAGTCTATGTTAGAGCCAGTGCAATAGCAGAGGATTAAGTGCAGCCCATGTGGATTGGTGAGACTACAAAAACATACATTTCATCCAGAATCCAGTATTTCCAAGTGTTCCTTTTCCTTTATAAGAAAATTATATGCTGGATTGTTTCAATCATAGTGAAAATTTTTCTTTTGGAGTTTGCTCTTCCCTAAGCAAAAGAGCAGAAACTGAAATCCAGTACAAGAGAATTTTTATTAAAGCTACCCTTTAAGAAGAGAATTTGTGAAGAGTCCTTTAAGTCATCAGAGGGGCAGTGCTTGAGCATGGCTCTTGTTAAGGAGTAGCTTATCCAGTTTTTGCTAGCCAGTGCTTGGGCCCATTTCAGTGTGACAGCAGGAGTGCTGCAGCCATGGTATAGCAAGAGATCTTGTAGTCAAGTGCAGGAACTGAGAAACTCAGTTCAAATAATCACAATGAGCCAGGCATGACTGTATAAAGCCACTGGTGAGAGAGAAGAATTAGAACAGCAACATGGGTACCCGCAAATAAAACAAACCAAAAATCAGACCTGCTTTTGTTTCTGACAAAGCAAGAAAATGTTACTTTTTTTCATCTTAGTCTCATGATTTCTGAGAACACTGAAAGGGCACAGCAGAATAAATACAAAACTGACACAGAACTCACCCTGACTAAAATGCATTTCCTCTGTGGAGATGCGAGGTCCCAAGAAAGATTCCAGAGAATAAGTAACTCCTTTTACTTGCTCTACTTCACAATTTTTTACCTGTCCAAAATTAAGGATCTTTCCATCAGAGGGGCTAATCTACAGCAAAGAGAAAAGATTGAAAGCGTTAGCAGTTCATTGACTGCTCATGAAGCAGTGCCATTCCTCTGGGGGCTGAGGGAAGCTGGCAGCGCTGGTAAAGCTCCCTCCCTTTCACTCACCACGCTGTGCACACAGCAGACCGGCCGTGCCTGTGGTTTCAGCTTCCTGCGGAAGAACTCGCTGAGGTTCCTGTAGTGATGCAGATCCTCCACAGCTGCCTCCTTCATGTTCACCCCGAAGGTCCAGATGTACAGGCTGTACACCGGCTTCCGCAGCCACGTGGGCAGCTCCACCTGGTTCAGGCGACCCCAGGCTCGTGAGAGCAGCCGAGTTGGGACCGACTTGTACAGGGCAACCTGCAGGAAGCATTGCAGCAGGTCAGTGGTTCCCCACTGAGGGCTTTCTTACTTCTCCCCGTAACAAAGGAAGGATCAAACTGTTCCTGCAAACCCCTCCTTTGAATTCATGAGTTACAAGCAGTCTTTAAGGCAGCAAAGTTTACACTGCACTTCATCCTCATTCCCTCCATTCTGGCCAGAGTAGATAAGAGACAGGATGAAACTTAATATAACTTTAAAGTGAAGCCAGAATTTCCACTCCCTTTCAGACTGAAGCTCCACATTGAAGTTACTGGAAACTGCCCAATGTGAGGCTTACAGAAAAAAGAGACATTGCACATATTCTAGCAGAACTCTAATCAGAAAGGCTTAATGTTACCAATGTATAAATTTTTGTGAAGAACCAAATGAATATTAACTGGAAAACAACTTCTCAGTATTGGATGACATGCTCCTCAGATGCAGCTACTACTGAGGGTGTTTCCCACACCCAGTACTGTGTGGTATATGCTCAGATGACACAAGTACCATCAAAGAAATGTACCCGCTGGATGCAGCTACACAGGTATAAATTTATACCAGCCTTACTCCTTCTCTCACAACAATGGGAGCTGCTAACTGCAAGAATATAAAGTGCCTTTATTTCTGTAGGAATACACATTTGGACTTGCACCAAAGCCCAAGTTTTAGCAAGGAAAACAAATGAAACAAAGTTGGCAAGAGATATCTGCTGTTAGAAGTGGACAGATGACAACATCTTTCTGTTGATAATTCCAGCAGACAACTCTTCTGGGGTTTGTGGTATTTACTGTCAGCCAGGAAGCTCACATGGCTATGATGTCACTGGGGGGAGCTGGGGAATATGGATCAAGGGAACTGAACACTCTGAAACCAGTTTTGCAAAGGAAGTAGTGATCTGCTGACTGGTGCTGTGTTTTTGAACAGCTACATACAACTTGCAGCTAGAACTTGGGTTTTTTTCTTAGTGAGAGTCATCATTTGTTCTCAATCATATCCTTCACAATTAAGTACTGCAAAACACAGCCATGAACAAACAGAAGTACACACTGGCTCCATCGTATCAAATACAGCAAATGAAGATTTCACCTACAGATCACCATCCTGTGTACATACAGGGATATTTCAGAAAGGAAGTACCAACCTAATCTTACTTCAGATAAAACCTTCTAAATGAACAGTACTTCAGGTTATTTAAGCTGAAATACTGAAGAAAAAGATGTTGCCATTTTATTTGGCATGCTCTATACCGTATTGTTTTTAAAATTAACTTTGCTGTTTTCCACCAACACAGAAAATGTACGTATAACTATAAAATCACACAAATTGTCAAAAATGGTATTTCCTAGCAGACCCTTCTCTTCAAAGGAGCCTGGTTTTCAAGTTGATGGGATCAAACAGAACAGATGTTCAATGAAATAGGCAATAATGGCAATTTTGTTCCTGTTTTCAATCAAAATACTTACTTGGTTGTTGGATTCTGAAATTGCATGATTTGTGGGGAGAATTACTATGTACAAAGCATCCCATACTCTGTTCTCAACAGTGGCAGAGCAGAGATTTGCCTATCATTTGGACATGCTGGACTACAAATGCTCAATGAACTTAAGGAACAAACCCTCTTGGTGTGAAAATAACAAAAAACAAGAGACCATTTCAACAGGACCAGGAAAAGGAACTTGCCAAGAGGATTGGTCTTCCTTGTCCTAGTCCTGATATTGTGAGGTGACTGAATTCCTTCAGAAGTTTCTGTTGACTTTCTTCCCCTGACTGTTAAGGACAAAGTAATTCTGCTCCTGAAAAAGTCCCTTGTCTGTGAGACAATTAATCAACCCAACCATGAGCAGTAGAAACAAAACAGAAGCATGAGTTGCACCTCTGCTTTCACACCAGTGATCACTAGACTGTCCTGCATGAAGCAACTCTCCCCCCAGCTGCTGCCAGCTCCTCCAGGACACAGCTCCCAGACCGGCACGAGACCTGCTCACACTTACCCTGCTCATAGGCCTCCATCCCACTCTGGTCAAGGGTTTAAGAGCACCGAAAGGCAGAAGGTAATAGAGAATAGTCAGAGGCCAAGAACGGATTTTCAGAGCAGGCCTAGACATACAGCTCAGCTGGCCCAACCTTCGCCTCAGGGCCAGCTGGGGGAATTGCAACCTGAAAGATTACATACACAACATCAGAGGGTCAGGCATCTCAGCTGCAGAGTCACCAGCTTCCGGCAGCTGGGGTGAGTTATTCCTGCTAAATGTTTCTTAATTGTTGATACTACAAGTCTCTGCTCCTTTATTTTCATCAGTTCTTCCCCATCCCAAAATAGAAGAACAGTTTATCTAAAAAACAAAAGTTCTCTGTCCAAATAACGGTATCCACCCTCACAGGTCATGTTTTATGAATGACACCCTCAAAAATTAAAGCCAAGACCAGTTTCCAGGTCTTAAAGCCTTCACTGAGTATCCTGGTTCTGAATAGGGAATGTGTGGACAAAACCAGTATTTCTACTACTGCACAACAGTCTAGTCTCCATAGCACAATAATCAACTCTCCTGCCTCATAACCAGCTGCATCTCTGATTGTTTTCATTACATGGCTGTCCTGACTGAGAGGGATCTCACTTTGCACAAATGGCCATGGGGAGAAGCTGACCTTCTCACTCTCACAGGGAAAAGCTCCTCAGCTTCTTAGCAGAGGACAGACATCAAGGGCCTCAGTTCAGACCCCTGCAGGAGGTCTGGATGCAACACCTTTCAGGTCCCCATTTATTCTTTGGCTTCTACTTATGAAAAAACCCTCGAATTTCCAAGGTCATATTATCAAATAGAAATCTGTCTACCTGAGGGCAAACTATTCAAATGACTGACTGAACTCCTGGCTAGGAGACTGTTCTGCAACCAGGACACAGCGATGTGTCCACAGACTCAAGTGGCACAGTCTGGCTGCTCCCAACAGCTCACTCTCTCAAGGGATTCTGTGACAGAAAAGAGGAACTACAAAACACTGCGTATGTCTTTCTAAGATGGAAAGAAGCTGAGAATTTAAAAGGAAATTTTCTTGCCAACTCGTTCTTTTCAAAACTTGGATCAGAATTGAAATATCATGCAGACAGGTATAACTGTCACCACTTCGGGATGCAAGGGGGTGCTTTAGGCTCAGTGATGTTTTTTCTGCAGTGAACACAACTTCTTTCCTCTGAAGAACTAATAAACAAACAGAGAATGATCTGTGCATCTTAATGCAACAGGGAAAAAGAACCCTGAGCAGAAGTGCTGTCTTAGCAGAGTTAATGCAGGCTTCTCAGCAGGAGGTGGGACTGACTCAACATGGGAATAGGAAGGGACACTTCACATTCTCCCTCCCATCCCTACCACCCAGCAGCCTGCAAGGGCTGGCGGGCCAGGAGCCGGGTTGGGTCCCGTTCTCCCCCTCCTGCTGCTCTCCCCCCCTTCACTGCAGTTGCTCCTGGACCAATCCCTGCAGAGCTGCATCGCTCTGGAGCCCTCGGGCTTCTCACTGCCTTGGCCTGGTTTCAGAGCGGCCCCTCAACTAATTTTTCCATTCTCCTAGTGACAGAGAGTAGAAGGGAAAGGAATGAAAGCTTCCCCATTCCCCTTGTCATGGAACAGCATGCCCTTCTCTACCAATGCAATGTATAAGGAGCTTTATAGTAATTAGGCCAAACAAAAGCTTCGCAGATGGCTCCCGCTCCTTCTGCCCAGAAACCCTCCCAGCCTCCCTCCTGCTTCAGCCACCATTCCTGCAAAGCAGAAAATATTGAACAGTACCTGAAACGAGTTCTCCTACTTGGTGTCCCACTGGCAGAGCCAGCTGGGCCTGGACTCTCCAGCTGTGGGTGCTGGTCCCCGGCACAGCTGCTGCTGCCGCCGTTCCCTGAACGCAGCCTCCGGACATGAATTCTAACTTTGTGGAGGTTGTAGCAAGAGGGTGGAGGGTTAGATAAAGCTTTGTAGCATCTCACCATTTCCCTGTGTGGAGCTCTGGTCCCTGCAGGGTGTTTGACTGACACATCGTCAGGGTGACGGCTCTTGCAAGGCTCAGTCTTTTTTCCTCTACCTCTCTTTCCTTTGCTTGCTCCGGCATAGGAGAGAGGACACGGCGTCACAGTTCCTAAATCTCCCGCTGGTTTGTCTCTGGATTCCCTCTCTGTCTCCCACTTGAATCTCTGCTACGAGGGTTGCAGCTATTGCAAACAAACAGGCATTGTGTCACATTTCAACATCCCACTACAAAGCCGACTCTGCACACCATAAAAACAAGCTGTCCATATGAGCAGTCCTTGCTTCTTGCTAGTCCGGGTGGCCATTGAAACCCAACTCCCCAAAAAACACCCTGCAGTCAGTCCCAGGCTGCTGGGCAGCGAAGCACTAGTGCGAGGAGCAGCCAGCTGGCCTTGCACAGCTCGTCCCAGCGCCAGCCTGAATGCAAAGCTGGGAGGAGGAGTGGGGCGGAGAGGAGGAGGAGATAACTCCCAGCTTCAATTCTGCAGTGCAGCAGCTGCTGCTAAGAGTTCTGGATTGTTGGGCACCAAAAATCCTTTCCTGCTCTTAGTGTCCAGAACAAAACAGAAAAGAAAGGAATGTTTCTGCCTTACAACCCTTGCCAGACACAAACATCTATCTGCGGAAGTCTCCCTCCATCTCAAAACACTCACTTAAGGAAATGGGTAATGGACATTCTTCTACAAATAACCAGACACATACAAAATAAGCCAGTTCTAGGGCCATCTTGAGAACTGGGTATAAAAGAAGTGTTATGTGTCTGTTATGTGACTTTCAGTACTGTCACAGTGTTTATGTCCAGTAGAACTCAAATACAAAACAGGAGTAAAGGAAGCTGTTTTGATTTTTAAAGACCAAAGGCTGCAGTGTTTCTATCTAAGCATTCTAAATATACAGAGAAATTTCCCTCTTTAACCCTACAGAACACACCTCAAACATAGATTTTCCAAATCTCCTGTGACTGGGTTTGGATTGTTATGGAGCCCTGGTTCAAAAAGTGGAAGTCAGATATATCTCACCTCAAGATTAAATCAAATACTCAGAACAGTTTTGGGGCTGACTCTCTAGTGGCTCCATTTCACTTCTGCTTTCTGCTAAATATGGGTTGAAAACAAGCAAAAAAACCTCTCCTTGTTTCCAAAACCTTCTAAGCACCATGAAAGCTGTGTGGCTAACAGAGTAGATCAAAAAGTGCACTGTTGCTCTGATTGAAGGAAAAGGTTGTATTGTAATAGGGATAAGGCAGGAGGTGTGGGAGGACCAGCAGGAAAAGCTAGAATTAACTAGCTAATGGCATCCAGTCAAGCCTCAAAAGGAAAATATTCAAGCAGTAATTTTGTATTTTGATTGGCCTTCAACTCCAAATATTACAGATACTCCGTAGAAACACCTCTGGAGATCCTGCATTAGAGTATTTTTCTCAGGAAGAAAACTTGTATATGGTATTCTGTGTGTCAGGAAAGTTCCAAGACCTGTGTGCATGTTGTTTAAGCTGAATTTTAACAACAGCATATTTTTTAAAACCCCAGCTAACTGAAAGAAGGGAAATTTAAGATCAATGAAAGCACTCAAAAATACTCCTTCTTCCCTGAACCTTGTGCCAAGTCTTTTTGTTTTCCTTTTTAAAATATCATTTAGTCTTTCTCTGGCTGGCACAAGAAACTCCTACACAACAAAAATGATGCCATCTGTATTGTAAAATGCTGAAAGCAGTTAGCCAAAATCGTATCAAAATTCAAAGAAAAGCAATAAGGAGCACAGGGAAGCTACTTCTCGATTCACCAGGAAGTGAAATTAGAAATTACCACCAGTAAATACTTAATTTTGAGCAGCACCAAGCTAAATCGACAACATTGTTTCAAAAGAAAACTTCAACAGAGCAAGACAGAATTGTTTTTCACACTGAACACGTGTGTTGACAGAACTGTGGGGAGAGTTTGTTTGGCACTGGTGGAGCTGGGCAGGAGTGGCAGAGCAGCCAGCCCAGCAGCCAGCGTGGAACCCTGCTCCCCATCTCATCTCCTGTGCAACCTTCACCCTTGCAGAGACACAGCAAACACATCACATTCACTTCAGTACCCTTCCCTTCAGGATAAGAGAGGTAACCCAAGAGCTCTACCAGTAAAATTCAGTTTTATCCCTCAAAACACTTCTAAGAATTATTATATTCTCAATTGAGTAACCATGATTCTATGGAAGCATGTACCCAGGTAAACAGATGATCTGCTCCCTAAGAAAACCCAGACAGCTTGCTGCAGTGGGTAGTACCACCCTTCAGCCCAAAACAAAAAACGTGGGGCAAGAGAGATTCCTCTCCAGGAAGGAAAAAGCACAGGCGTTAAAAGTTTTTTTCTCCACTTAAAAAAACTGTGTGCAGTCGAGTAAGAAGTTTAAGTTTTACAGCCCTCATTACATTCACCAGGATGCCAATACCTGGGTCCTGCTGAGATGCTGACATGCCTGGCCAGTTGCCATCCCTGCTGTGGCTGCCCCAGAAGTAACATACAGTTCCTACAGAGTAAGAAGTGAAATGAAAAATCCACCCTGAGTTTACCTGCTTACCATGGGGATAGGAACAAGAACTGCTCATGACAGAGGAACTCATATAATGGCATCTCAACAGCTGGATCTCTTGAGATGCAGGCAGTGCCCACAGCCTGTGTCATCATCTTAGACAAAAATCTTTAAAATTTTTGGTTTGTAGGGGTTGCACACCATTATCTAACTCCCTCACCTGTCTGAAATCACCCAGAATCCACGCTGGGCAAATAAAGCAGCAGTTACCAACAGGTATCAATCCATAGAGAATTATTACCTCACAGAGAACTACTAATCTGCCAGCTATGCAACAGCCTTCTATTCTGTCAGCTCAAATAAGCATCAAATCCAGCGACCTCTTTTAATTACTTGTCAAATAGTGAACTACTCAAGTCCTTCTCTCAAGTTTTTAAAAATGACACAGCAAGGCAGTTGCACAAAAGACTAATATTCAACTGAACTTCAAACCTGCAGCCTCGGTTTTAAACCATAAGCATGAATCATCAGGCTTGGAATGTGCTGGTCAGTGCTCAAAGCCCTCTGGTCAAACTTTCTACATTTGGTCACAGAACTACTGTTTAAAAAATGCGCCGAATGCATCCCAGTGCTGTACTCGAGCGCCAGCAATAGGCACGGTCTCGCAGCGGGGCGCGGTGCTCGGCGACCGCTGTTAAAGGTCCCGCTCCTTTCCCCGCAGTGACTGTTCAACACGACTCACGTCATCCCCAATCCCACCCAACCTCTGCAGGCGGCCCGGCAGGACTAACATGGGATCCTCCACACCCAGGCAGAGCTCCCGAACTCCGAGAGCACAAGAGAACTGCCCTGATGCGCCGGGAAACCTGAGCGCACGCTGAGCGTCTGCCAAGGCCACGGGATTGCAGGGCAGCGCCTTCGGCCCCGCTCCCGGGGATTTACCAGCGCTGGCTAATGAAACGTGCCGTGCTCGGCTGCATCCACCCGTACTGCCTGAAATTCTTTAGTTCCCCTTTGAAAAAGCCTTTCTAGACCTTTCCTCTTCGTGTAGTAGGAAAAAAAAAAACCTTTTTACTGTTTTCCCCTAGCTTTACAATGCTGATTCAGTTGTTTTTTTATAAACAGAGGAGGGAGGAAAAGTAATATTTTAGGATAGCCTAACTGGACGACTGGGTTCTGAATTCTGTGCCAAAAGCCTGTTATACAGTCTCAAAGATCTTCTGTGAAGCAAGAAGATAAAGCTTTATCTATTTTAGTGACATGAAATTTGATGGCACCCTTTTAAAACTTTGTAGTAATTTCCAATTAATGGTTTAAAACAACACTCCTCAGTACCAGCCCCTACTATCGCCCCATTATTTTACCTTAAAATATCGGTAGAGCAAACTCAGCTCCATAAAAGATCCCTAAAGGAAGCATAAGCCGCGTTACATCCTCCCCACACAGCAGCACCCGGCGGAAGCTGCGCAAAAGCTCCGGCGGCTCCTCGGCCCCCTGTCCTCCCCCTCGGGACTCCGATAAGGCTGGTCCAGCGGACTCATTCTGTTTAGATCTACTCAGAGATTACTCAGGAGTCGACTTTGGAACATCACATTCCAGCAAGCCAGAGTGAATCAACCCTTGGCCGCCAACCCTCGCACATCTGCCCTGCGGTCCAGTAGCCCTTACCTGATGTCCAGGGGAGTCTCCTTGGTCCTGGCTTTCCGCCTCCAATCGCCGAAATACGACACCGACCCTTCCTTTCAAAGCAGTTTTCAGACACATGAACAAAGTTCAGCGGACTGCGAACCCCCCCTTCCCATGGCGCCACAGCCATCCCGCCCCGGGCCCCTTCTCCGGCCGGGCAGGGGAGCGGATGGCGGCCACAGCGCAGCCCCCACCCGGCAGGTCCGCACCGCACCGCACCTACCTCCCGCCGCTGGCCCCGGCTCCGCGCTCCCGCTCGCTGCGCCGGGAGGTGCCGGCCCGGCCCAGCCTTAAGGAAGCGGCGCGGGCCGGCGGCCCTGCCCCGCCTCGCCTCCAGCCACTGGCGCTGCTCGGCGGCTCCTTCCCGCAGCGCCCCGGCCCCTTCGGAGGTGGGGCCAGGGCAGCACAAACGCGAAGAGACCGGAGGACTCCGGAACACGGCGACGGCCCGCGGGATAAGGGGCTGCCCTGGGAGGGTCGGGCACTCCTGGGGATCAGCGCTCAACTTCCCACAGAGCCGCTGGCCCGGACGACGGGGAAAGAGGCTTGGGGAGCACGGCAGCGGTGCGGATTCTGTGCATTGCACAGCTTCCCTGAGACAGCTTCCCACCGCGTGTCCTGGTGCGGGATCACAATCCCACACAGGCACTGGCAGCCAAAGCAGCGAAGTGTGCACTCCAGTGCAAACTGCATCCCAAACGCTCTGATAAACTGCTTCATAAGCCCAGCGAGACGCCCAAGAAGCTGCTCAGAAGTTGCACTAGACAGAATCGATCCATCTAGTCAAAATCCTTCCCACTGTTTGGATTTTAAAAACCCACAAACCCAAACTGATCTTACTTTTTCACTTAGTTCAATTTTCCAGGACAACCGAGAAAATCATTTACACCATCGCACCCTGTACACAATTTGATGCTGTTGAAATGTCACTGGTATTAACATTTTCTGATCATCTTTCATGTGTACTTTTGACCACTTTACAAGGATTTTTTTTAAAAATAATTGCATATATGCTCCAATAAAACTCTAAGCATCAGAATCTGGGAGCAAGAATGAGGAATAAGAGACCAACTGGAGATTATATTTCTTCCAAAGTCGGATAAAAAAAAAAAAATCAGATCTTCTTCCATTATTAGCTCTTTCCTGAACTTGAAACACACCTCTTAGCATCATACTAAATGTATCCTCTGGGCCAGGAAAAGCACCTTTTGTATTGTACTGCCATAAGAGCTCCAGTATCCTCTGTTACACAAATACAAGCACTTCCTAACATCAGTAGGAAAGGCTGTGTTCTTACCTCTGAGAATCCAAATCCTAAACCTATCCTCAAGCACTTTCCCGGCAAATTAAGTTGTTTTTAAAAACTGGCCCCTGACAATAAGCTGCAGTTTGAACACTTCCAGAGACTTTCCTGGCACACGTCACTCCAACACACGCTGCTTTTTCCTTACACACAACAGAACAAACTATAGGAGCAAAGGCCACCTACAAGTTCCACTCTCAAAACTCTGCTTCATCTGATCACTCTGCTCCTCTAAACTCCTCCTCTGGCCAAGGCTTCCCACAGTAATTCTTTGATCCTGTATCAACAGTGTTCTGGTGCCCAGGAAAGAAGAAGCAAAATGTCTCTAGTTAGCATATGAATGGCATGCCATGCATGCAGATCCCAGCCAGGAAATGTTCTGTGACAGCAAAGATTTGGAACAATAAGCTTCCATCCATCTGATAAACATCTACCTGTCTCCCTCCAAGCCCTCTGCTTTACCTCATCTAATTAAATGAAAGCTGATCCCCACTGGTATTCACTGTAGGAGACACTAAGGCGTTAATCAGCTCAAGCTATTAGCGACAGAATGTCTCTAAGAAAATTACAGAAAGAAAAGGCCTGTGCTAAAGAAACAATAGTACTGTCTTTCCCTGTGGAGAAACTTAAGGGACACTTGACTTGCACTAGATTCATTTCCCCCCCCTATTCTTTCATGAAGTTCAAGCAAAACAAAACCACACAGAAATGTACCGACTCTGTAATTCAGTCAAAAACGATGCACACCTCAAAGAGGATCCCAGCATGTACCTCTGCTACAGGGAAAGCTTCCCTGCCAGCTCAACAGGGTAAGGATTACCAATTTAATATCTGTCTTCTGCTCAGAAGCAGAGGAATCTGCCTTACACACAGAACTGACAGGTGGAAGATGGTCCACATTCCCACAGGATCATGAGGCAGGTACTGTGGAATCAGCACTTCAGAGCAGCAGGCTCAGCAGTGAGGGTATGTGCACCAGTTTCTTGTTCTGTATTACTCCTTCAAAGTCCATTCAGTTACACTTGGTCTCTCCTTGCCTGTGCAAAGGCTTATTCTGCTCTAAAAACAAGACAATACCCCTCTTCCACACTCCTTAGTGTGTGTCCAGTGATGCAAAAAACCAGAACAAAGGAAAATGATTGGTCAGCAAAAAACCCCACTTCACTTTACAATAAAAAGGAACAATGCAGCTCTTATTTTTCTTGAATCCTTCATTGTTTGAAATATTGCTTGCAATGTCTGCCTATAGATTCTCTTTTTCTTCGTAACTATTGAGTTTCTTTTCCCTCTCACAGAAGTATTCAACAGAATTAAACACATCAGGAAGGACTAGGACATCTTGTTATCATCTCCTACCAGGGTCTGCTGCATTTGGGGCCCTGCTTATCAGTTTGAAATTCTTTGTGTGTTTCCCCACTGTAAAAAACAAATCCTTTAGAGCTGTTTCATCAAAAGCAATACTCCTAGCTTCACCAAATAATAACAAACTGGTGTATCAGTAGAATGACAGAAGGCAAATGCAGTAAGAGAATTACCCAATTTCATACCAAAAAGTATGAACAATAACAAAAGAATATTTGTTTTCAAATATCAAAATTGAATTGACATTGACTTGCTAAATAAATACTCTGTGGACACTTACCAGTTCTTTTTTAATCAGAACTCATTTGAAACAAACTTCAGCAGGAAAAGAATATACAGGAGACAGATTTACAGATTCCTCAAGACCTATCATAGGCTAAGCTGTTAGCATCTGGACTGTCTGGATCATATCTGGTTTGGGCCACTACTGAAAATAAATTTTAAGGATTCCAGCCTAGTCCCCCACAGGCATGTGGCCAAATCACTCACACACTGGCAGTGTGCTCAGGAATGCAAAGAAACCTTCATGTCAAAGGTCACACTGAAGCATCTCCTACACAATCTTACAATCCTAGAATCTTTAACTCCTTGCCTTCAGAAGTGGCACTGAAGCAGGCACTCACCTGGCTGTTTGGAAGAATACCACATATTTTGACATATACCACATATTTTGGACAGTTTTAAACTGTCCAACATGGAGCTGTACAATATACTTAATACTTCAAAGGCAATACAGCAGTTATAGGAAGTCATGAAGTATCTCTTACTTCAATGCTGCAATGGGTATTTGACCTATGATACACACACACACACTGCAACTCCACAGCAATTTCTCAGCTCCTTGGAATCCAAAAGAAAAAGGCAAAAATCCCTCAGGATCAAGAGGAATTACAGACCTAAGTGTTACCTATGAAAAAAGTCTTGCTGTATATTCTTACAAGAAACAGGTAGATTTTTATTAACCATTAATTCCATCTCAGCTTTCTTGTCAAGTACATATGGTGTCAGCCACACTAAAAGATGGAGGAGTTGTTGGCAGATCCTAATGTATCATGACTTCAGCCAAAATGAGCTACTGAAGTGACAGAAATTTTAGTTCCATGAGTTGTCAAGAACATGTTGTCTTGGTAGAGGCAAATTAAAGATTCCTGTGTTGAAATGGAAGCAAAGGAGCTTTGTAACAAATGTGGTAGAAGTAAAATTGCCCCAAATTTCTTACCTCCCATTCACTTGCAAGCTTCACAGGCACCTCTATGCCCCTCTTCTCCAACTGTTCCAACTTGTAATCCTCATATTTTCTGTATCCTGCATATCCTCCACCTGTAGCCACCAGAATGTGGAAGGGCCGCAGGCGGAAGACTTGTCCCACCGGAGCAGTGTGAAGCTTCTTCCTGCCTGAAATAGAAAATATCCCAGACTTCAGGAAAGAGAACAGCTACACAGTAAAGAGAAAGCAACTCTGTGCAGTGAGGGGTATGAGCTTGGGTGATGAAAATGTGATTAGAAAATAAATCTGACACAGAAGCTAAGTACAGATGCTCCTGAGCACTCCAGTTATTGCAGTTTACCAAGTTACTGTAACTCAACTGACCAACACTAGTTGGTCATCTGTGGTTTTAACCTCGTCCCTGTCCCTGCCACCCCACATGCTTCCAACATTCTTCTCCCCAAAACATGTATAAATCGAGCTCCCTGAAAGCCCTGTGAAGAAATACATAAAATTAGTGTCTGACAGCACTATCATACTTCCCAGCTGTGGGAATGTTGGTACTATGTGGAATAATCATTACTGGGGAACAATCTGTTCTACTGTGAAGCTTTGTGCTTCTCAGTCACTAAAGCTTTCACTACAGTTATGGAATCCCCAGTACAGCTAACTGGAAGAGGGAAGGAAATGATGATCTGTTTTAAAGTAGGCTTGGTAACAGGAAAACAGACCTTGCTGTAACACAGGTCACCACATGAAACAAAGAGATGTGTAGTATCACATCTGTTTTTTACTGAGTAACTACCAAGCTCCTCCTGCACAAGTCCAGCCTCGCAGGCATTGTGAGATACAAGAACACTGCGTGGTCACTAGGCAACAGACCAAGCATGGGGCAGGAACAGCTCTGGGACTATTTCCCTTCCACAGCCTTCAGAGAAAACTAATCTGTCCAGGGCTAAGTCAGTATTACACTGTGCTGCTCCTGTCTGCCAGTCAGTCAGAAGTTCTCAGCAATGAGTACCAGTCACTACCTGACAGAAAATGCCCAGAACCCATTCTTGATACTGATTGCTGTCATTTCCACAGCAATCATTAACCTGGATGTGCCAGAATCAAACCCAATGAACTTTATCTTGCTCCATCGAAGTCAGGCTTCTTAAGGGGTTTGACTATGAAAGGATGCATTAGCAACCAAAAGAATTCAGTCAACACCAACTCTAGTTCTAGGCACACATAGATACAAAGCACAATTGTTTTAAAGTCTGGAGAGCTTTAGTTCTAAGGAACTGAGTTGATTAGAAGCATTCAGCCATGATGCTGCAAAAAGATGCCAAATAATTCTTGTCCACATTTTGTTTAATCAAAATAATATTTCTTTGTAATTTCTTTCCTATACTTGTGATTTAAAATATTGCTTAAACTATATATCCTAAGTGCATCATAAAAGAATACCAGCTTTGTTCCTCCTCAAAAAAAAAAAAAAGGTATTTTCTTTTCTGGGGGAGAAAACCAAACTCAATAAACAAACAAGGCAGCAACTACAGTTACAGTTAAGATTCTAAAAATTAATCTTTCCTAAAGAACAATGCTCAGTGAAGGACAGGGATCATTTAGAACAAATGAATGTTTAAAAAGAGAGACTTATTTAAATTTACAAAAACTCTTTCAACTTTGCATCACTATTTCAACAGAAATGTCTGTACACAACCAATGATACTCTTTAGCCCTAAAGCGTTTAACTCTCTTCTACCACATCTTTTGTTCTAAGTTAGCAAAGCTGCTCAGCTATTTCAGCAGTTTCACAAATTCCAAAACCCCTCAGTAGGAACAGCTCTTTCTGGTTTGGATCCAGAGAGAGGCATTTTCTGCCTCAAGACCTCTGATTACACCCATGTGAACACTTCTCTTCCTGTAACAGTGACCAAACCATGTGGTGCTCCACAAGCCACAGCAAACACAACTTAAGTTGCTGATAAATGAAGAGTTGACTTTTCCCCATCTCCAGCATTAATGAAACAGCACTTCTGTAACTGGTCTCCAAAACATTATCATTGCAAAGGCATCCAACATGCCACTGTTAAGCTTTTTTGCCCTGATGAAATAAAATTCCACACCTTTCAGACACAAGTGCAATTCACACAAGTTTACAAATTCTAAGACAAGAACACCAGTTACTCATTCTGGCAACGAATCCAGGTTTAGGCAGCTGGCATTGCTTAGATTTCAGCTGAACATCTTGTTCTCTAATGATGCACTGCTGCTCCCTGGAAGGTAGCATGAGAACGTGTGGAGAGCTCATACCTTGGCACATGAGCCACCAGAAACAAGTGTAGGGCAAGAGGAAAAAGATGCAGGACTGTCAATGTACTAATAACATCTTTAGATACTACCCAAAATCCGAAGTCCTCACAGATAAAGCCAACCTCTTCCAGAATTCTCTTAAACACTGAATATATTCAGCAAATGAGAATAAAAATTAGTAACAGTTTCCTTCTTTGGAACAGGGGAAGGAGACACATTCCCTCAGAAATGCTGGAAAATTCAGGATGAGAAAGGAAACTGAATAATGGCAGGAGTGCTCTAGTTTATGCAGTTAGATGCATTAACATAAATGCTGCTTCATTACTCTGACCAAATCAAGAATTTCTTCTAGGACATGACACAAACACTTAGAGGAGGCCATTATAAGGGGCAGAGATAAAATTAGAGAAGAGTTATCTTTCCTTTCTAATGACATAATGTGCAAATCATCTAGATTTAAATCCAAACTAGAATCTGAAATATCAATGAATTAGAAAATGTCAGGCTAAAAAGCTGACTTGTTCAAAACTCGAAGCTAATTTTGATTAAAATTATCTTTTCTTCCTCGTAACCAACAACGTTGCATTATGTCTCAGCTTCCAAGATTTTTGTTCTGTAATGACTTTGATTTATAGACAACAAAAAGCTGCTGTTTCTATTCATCTGTGCAAGCATATTTTTCAATAATGAAATATCCATATATGATATGCCAGACAAAGTATTTGGACAGATGAGTTACTCAAAGAAAAGATTTTAGAAAATGGGATCAACAGCTCAGCTGGTAAGGAAACAAAAATTGAAGACTATTATTTGTGATACTAATATATGACAGTGCACATACTACAAGTTTACAAATATTCCTTAAAAACAAACAATAATATTTGATCTCCACAGCATTACCCAGATACAGAAGCATCAAGTGCAAGTACCATTTTGACCAAGTCCTAAACATTGCATGTAAACCTACTCTGATTTCCTGATCTATTAAAATTATAAGTACAGATTGAAATGTAAAAGGATATTTATATCTTTTCTTTCTTATAGGGCTGTTAAACTGCTGAAATCTGAATCTCTCAGACTTTTCAAGGTGAACACCTGGTAAGAGCAGCACTACAAAAGAGGTAATACAGTTGCAAAAATATGCATATTTTTGATGTTGCCCTTCCCAGTCAGTCACTTCAGTAGGTGTGGAAAGTACACAAATTATTGCTCATCAAGTTCAGTTAAGTGGTTTTATTTTTAAACGTAAAAACACTGTCCTAACATGAATCTTTCTGATAAATTACACTATGTTTTTAAAAAAATAATTTTTGAACTCTAGACTCCCGAGAAAACTAAAGTGCAGAAACTAATTAAGAAAAATAAACCTATGGCCGATGGGTTTTAATTTGCTATACAGGAATCATCTTCACTAGAAATAGTTTCAGATGTTTTATGAAGTTTGAAAGCAATAAACAACAACATAATGAATCTTATGAAAAAGGTAACTATGCTTCTTTTACTATGAGAAAACATAATTTGCAAACTTGTGTGTAAGGAAATGCCATGAATTGGTCTTTAATGCTGGACTCCCACTCCTTTCATTTCAAGAAATTAATCTTCCCCAATATCAGACCACAATTTGCCTAACTTTGAGTGACCCTGAATTTAAAACCACTTGTAGATACAGTTCAACACTTACTGAAAAATGTCCTTGAAGGAGGCTGCTTCCATAGGACTCCAGCTCTAACACACAGGTTCTTATGCACCAGCATGTTACAGCTGCACAGCAAACTGCAAATACAACAAACAAGAAGCGGCTGTTTAAGTACAATTGTTTAACAATGCAAATGTTAGCAGTTCAGTGTAGTGACAATCTAATGTTTAGCAGCTGAATAACAGAGGGAAAAGTCTGCTCAAATTATCATAAAATTTCCACTGAGCCTCGTCCCTAGTGGTCTACTCCTTTCCTAAAAATAATTGAAAAACCTGACAATCCAACTACTCTTGCAGGTATTTATTTAATGATGCATCTTTATATTTTCTTAACAAATACTGACATGCTCTCCTTGGGCTGTTGTAAGAGTGATACTTTTCTGACTAATGTAGATGCTGATCTTTCCAATAGACCTTTACAGGCAACTATTTATGTTGTGGGCATGTACTGTATCCTGGCCTGTTCAGAGCTCTAAAATACAAATGAAGTGGTAAATTTTATAATTATCGTTTAGTACTTGGGATTATTCCACCTCCACTGGGATGCTACAACTGTGTCATTTAAGAACCTCCTACTACAGCAGCTGTCTTGAGAGACACTTAGGATTTGGTTCATTATTTTACTTTACCATCCTGGAGGGGAGAAGGAGGAGTACATAGAGAAGTTTTGGATTCTATGAAGAAGTTAGAATTTATTAGACCAAGTGGTGTAGCTGAAAAAGTAAAACGGCTGCCAGGCACAGCAGCTCTCTTTAGAATTTACCTTACCACTCTGTTCACTGGTGAACTGCAGTGACAGTGGTTCTGCCCCTCTGAAAATACATAACATAAACTTGGAACTGGCCAATATAGAGAAAAGGTTCAGGCAGGACTTTTCGTGTGCTTAATATATAACATTTAATTCCATGTTTGTAATAAATCTGACAAGAAGACATCCAGTTGTACAAGAACTGCTCAGAGTCTGTATAAGCATGTTTAAGCAAGTATTTGACTGTGGCCTGGCAAGATCCTGCTGTCAGACAGGATCACAGGGAGCAGAGGGATGGTGTTCTCACCCCAACAGGCCGGGGGCTTAGGAAGAACCAGATCTTTGTGCAACCTGCTATTTCCCAGGAGACAATGCCACAACTGGTATGTCTTCATCTGCCCTCTGGCCTTTATCTGATCTTCTTGATCAGATACTCAGAGGACACAATTACTTCAGTAGCTTACAAGCTATTGCATCATTTGGGGCCATTCAATCTCAGGAAGTGATTATTAAGAACTTAAAGACTTAAATTCAGATGTCTACTAAGTTACATACAGACATGTTTCCTTTATTTCAAAGAACAATCTACAAATAGCAGATTTCTTGTCTAGAAGTCACATCATTGTGCCAGCACATACTTGGTAACTATGCTTTAACATTAGCCAAGGACCAGCTAAAGTTTTCTTTATCTCCACAGCAACAGTGTCAGAATATCTCATTCTGCCCTTCAGCTTCTTGGTCTCTATTAAAATCCCTGTATTAACCCATATGGGACAGGACAGACCCTCCTCAAGCCCCAGATTCCTGTAACTGTGTGCTAAACATGCCCCACCACTGCATCATCTCCCAGGATGTCATTTCCTTGGCAAGACAGAAACTTGCCCACTCCTGCAGAACCTGTATGTTCTAAAGAGCAACGAGTGTAATTTGTCATGAACAACGAGGTCACCTGATGCTCTTGGGCCATACAAATTACACTAATTTGTGACTTACAAGGCCTGTTTTACAACATATTAAAACACCTGGGATAAAAGGAGCACTTGCTCATCAGTTAGCTGGGAGCCTGTGGGCTACTTCTAAGGGATTAAAAAAATATAGAGCTAATCGAATCAGCATTAGACTTAAATTTACCAGAAGAATTTTCAAATCCAAAAAAGCAATGGAAATTATTAAAACTTAACTGCAGCCTAAAGCATTAGTATTTGAGACATTTATTAGCCTTCCTACAAAACAGTCTATCCAAAAATGCACAGTCAGAACAGAACAGGTTGTGTTCACAGGAGCACCCAGGAGCTGCTCACACTGCTGAGGAAGGCAGGGCACCTGGGACTTGCTATTTCCTCAGACAGTGGAAGGACACAACACCTAACCCTAAGCTCCTACCAAAATTGTTTTTGGTGTCCAACACCAGAAAATCAGTCTCCACCTTACTCTGAAATCTGCCTAAAAACAGGCAAAGATGGCAAAACCAAACAGTTTCACCTTCCCTGCTCCTGGCAGCCTGACCTTGATGGGTACAAATGCATGTGGGAGTATTGACCTTCTGCCTCTCCCACCCCACTGGAGGCTGATGGAGAAGGAACTGCCAAGGAATCCCATGCTAACTTCAGCCCCTGTGTCTTCAGCCATCTCTGGAAGAGGGACAACACTGTGCTGCCAGCACTGAGGCCGGAGGTAACAGAGCACTCTGTGCACAAGGTATTTCCTCCAGGTTTTGAGAGAGAAGGGGGAATACGGGGACTGTGTGTTCTATCCAAGAACAGAGAACCGTGGCCGAGAAATAACATTCATTAATCTGTTTGGTTGCTATGAAAAGCACAACCTGTAAGAGGATATCTCCTGTAGAGGAGTATCAGTGCCTGGCCAGGTGCTTCTCCTCACAGCCACCCCCCGAGATTGCATAACCCGAGGGGCTGTAGCTGTCCCCTTCTACCGATTCCTACTGAGTACTTACACACTGACAGCTACAGACTGCAAAACCGAGTCAAAACTATACAAGGCCACACGCTTCTCGTTCTTAAAATAGGTAAACCCCTTATCTTCCTTTCCAGCTTGGAGAAGGAGGGCAAGGCTCTTCACACATGCCAAGGGCAGGGCCAAGGCTGCAGAGACAGCCGCACTCACCCCGGCAGGGAAACGTCAGCCAACGAGGGGGGACAGAAGGGGGCGGCTGCAGCCCCCGGCCCGGCTCCTCCTCCCCCGCGGGGTGCCGGCTGCCAGGGCTGCCGGGGCCGGACAATGACAGTGACAAGGACAACGACAGCCACAACCCCAGCCCCGCCGTGNCTGCCGCGTCCCGCGCGCGGGGGCGGGAACAGCGCGGGGGCGGGGCCAGGGGCGGGGCCGCGGCCGTGAGGGGAGCGGGCAGAGCCGGCACGGGGCTGGGAGGGAGATGTTCCTGCAATTCCCTGAGGGAACACGGCGTGGAGGGAGGGGTTCATTCCTGAGGGGAGAGCCGGCATGGGGGTACGGGTGCGGGGTCTTCTTCAAAGGGGGTTTGCTCTGTGGGCAGGGCTGTTCTCTTAGCGCGGGGGGAAAAGGGGCCGTCGCTGAGGCGGTGTGGAGTGGCGGTAGGGCCGGCCCTGAGGGGACGGGATGTGGGAACATTTCTCGGGGGATGTAGAGTGGGCACAGGGTGGTGGTTCCTGAGGGTTTGTGCTGTGGGGATGAAGCTGCTCCACGAAGGGGTTGTGGGCTGTGCCCAGTGGGAGGAGGAGGAGGCTGCTGCTGGGGATGAGGGGATGAGGCAGGTGGGGCTCAGCTGCTTCCCAGCGCTGCTATTGACAGACAGGTAGGGTAAGTTATTTGCCCCAGGTATGGGAGCACCAGGAATATCAGGGCAGGGAATTTAGGGAGAGGACACACGACACGGGACAGACACAATGCTGTTCCTCCAAGTGAGATGTCTGACTGGGTAGTGCAGTAACATCTATTCCTCCTCTGGTGTCCCTTGCCTGGATGTTGCCTGGCTGTCTGCTGTCCAGAGTGAATTTTATAGAGGTTATTTGCTTTTCCACTCTCTTAGATGCATCCCTAGATGAATAAATGCTACACTGCTGCAAAGTAGCTAATTACCTTTCTCTGATGGTGGCAGAGGGGTAGTTTCATACCATGAATCAGTAGGAAAAGAATTCAAGAATCCTAGCACTGTGTTTCCACATCCTCAGTTCTTTGGGACATGGTCCTCAGGCAAGCTGATTAATTTAAATTCCTGATTTATGTTTGTTTATTTTCCTGACCAGGCCTAAATGACATCTACAACTCCTTCATGTCATTCTGCCTTTTTTTCACATCACCGTAGGCAGTAGTATCTGTATAAGTATCTTAGACATGTACAGGAAAGCCTTTCATTGTTAAATACGTAACATTTGAGGGGAAATCCAGATACAGCCCTCATGAAACAGTAATATTATTAGCTGACTGAATTGTTGGGATTTACATATCCTGTACATAATGGTGGGATTGGCAGGAAGTAAAATCTCAGAGAAGGTGGGATTTGATGCTGTTAGATGCTTTGGTACCAGCCTTGCAAGAACCATTAGCTGTACTGTGTAAGGGTACCCCACTGGTGGGCCTGACAGACAAGTTTCCCCAGAACAGACTGAGAAGTGATTCAGAGGTGAAGGTGTAGTTAGATGTAACATGTTTGTTTATAGTGTAAAATAATTGTCACAAGGCTAAACTGATTAATAATCTGTCCTCATCTAATCTTTCTCCTTGGAATTAAAAGTAAATATGTGGACATGAAACTATTTTAGAATTCCTTTTATTATGTGTCTTGTTCTTACAATTAGGGGTTTTTTTAACATCTGGTAAGGTTATATAGACTGAGGGATAAAAAGTACTTCTCTAAGGGTACTGAGCTGTGCTAGGCCTGTGCAGCTGAGCCAAGTCAAAGGAGAGAATGGAGATCTTGGGGCTTGAGAACATTTGTTCAGGGAGTGCAGGAAGAAATGAGAAATGCCTCAGACTGGGCAGGGCTTGGAGCAATCTGATTTAGTGGGAAGCATCCCTGCCCTCGGCAGGGGGTGGAACAGGATGAGCTCTAAGGTCCTGTCCAACCCAAACCATCCTGTGATTCTGTGTAACCTCTTCTGTCATTATCAGTGGGAAACAACACCTCAACGAATGTTGCAGATCTAGAGAGGGAACTTGTGAAGCTCAAGAGATAAGCAATACCTGAATGTGAAAGAAGCAAGTGGGGAATGATGACTGAATCACTAGGGAAGAGTACATAAGGCAACAAAAGAAGTCTGGGAAAAGTATCTGCAAAAGTACATGAAGTTGACAAAGCACAGGGAAATCTGTAAGATGAAGAAGGAAAACAAAAGTAGGATAAAGATGCTATCCCTCCAGAACTCTTGGAACAGTTAATTCTTTACTAAACAGGAAAGATGAAACCATATTAACAATATCTTATACATCTCATCAGACACTTCTGCTTATATATAATATATAAATAAATGTATTTTTTCCCTGCCATAGAATTTTTTATGTTAATAGCTGCTGTAGAATAGTTAAGAGGTAATAATACTTCAGGCTAAGCATTAGAAAATAGGGGAATAAGGCAGTTTGGATGAGATTGCTGGGCTGGAATGGAATGAAGAGAATCAAAGACAGTCAACAGTGTCCTAACTCTGTTCTGAATTCTTAGGGAGGCATAGGATTACTTTTTATTGAAAATTACTCAGTAGATAAGCCATTATCAGGTGAAAAAAAACAAGGTAAGAAGGGCTCTTCAGTACTCTGTAGTGAGATATGGTCAGTAGTCTGGATAATTCACTTAGCTTTAGGCATCTTTTTTGTAAGTTAGGTGTAAGTCTTGCCTGTCTCCCAAAGGCATTTGGGTGCCTTTTGAAGCAGCAGAAGTACTAGTTATTTCTAAAGCAGAGGCTTACATTTCTTTCTATGTCTGATAAAAATAGAGCAGAAAATGTACGGATATTTTCCATCTGCAGGTAGGAAAGGGACACTGTCCCTTTCTCCTTTGCATACAAGGATATACCATCCTTTGACAGTTCGTTT
Source organism: Toxostoma redivivum (assembly GCA_013397375.1). Lineage (NCBI taxonomy): Eukaryota > Metazoa > Chordata > Aves > Passeriformes > Mimidae > Toxostoma > Toxostoma redivivum. Next base: position 995,359 of record VXBI01013942.1, on the reverse strand, counting down.
GTTCCCTTAAATCTTGGTTTATCCTCGTTGATGTCTAAACCCCCCTTGTTATCTTCCAGAAGCTTTGGTCATCTCTGTGGAATTCCTGGTATGAGAAGGCAGAGCGTCAGGGGAGAGAAAAGATCCTTGCTGAACTGCTGTAATGATGAAGACAGTGATTTTAATTGTCCTAATCACCTTCTCTTTGCTGGCTTCAGGTAAGGCTGATGCAGAGAGGGAGAGAAGGGCTGCCTCTGGGTGGGTGACATTCAAACTAAAATATACTTTGGGTTTGTTTTCCTCTGTGCAAAGAAAGAAGTTGCAGTTAGAGCTGCGCCTGTAGTTTTTCTGTTTGATCATTGGCAGATGGTGACCCTGTTAGTTTTGAAGCAGTTTGATGCACAACTTCCTTAGTAATTCAGTGGGGGTTTGTTTCCTTGGAATAGTTGAGATCTGCATTCTCATTAGCAGTGTCAGAATGAAGCAGTGGACCTCAAGCTGCTCCCCTCTAAAACCACTACGGGTTCTCCTTGGAATTGTGCTGAATTAACAACAAAACAAGTGGAGGACTATTGCCTGATGCTATTCTCAAAGAAATAAAAACTTTCATGATTTAATTGTACACATTGCTAGTATTAATAGTTCTCCAGAGAGTCAAATGCTTAAACATCTGGAAATGACAATGTTACAGACACTGTGGCATTTTCTGTGCCTTCAGTCCTGGTTTTCATTACATGGCTTAAGATTCTCTCGAGTTACATAACTGCATGCTATTTTTGTGCACAACAATCACTTTTTTCCCCTCCTTAAATGTCTAGTATCTTCTTGGTGGTGCATGTGGTGATATATTTCAAAGTAGAATGCGTTTCAGAGGAATAATATTAGATGGAATAATTGCAGCCTAAGGCAAAAGAAGAAAATTTGTTGGCATGTCTGGATTGCTTTAAGATGTAGCTTTATAGTTGGTTTAAACCCACCAAACCTCCAAGTCCTTCTGAAAAAGGAAGTTTCACCTTCATCTCCACCCTTAAATGCATCTTTTTGGTGTGTGAAAGCAGCAGAGGAAACAGCAGAGCAAAGGTTAGAAGAATGACCTGTATTGATAACCAAGGACAGCAGTAAAACGGATAAACCCCAGGGAATGCATGTTTACATCAAGATTAGAAGGTTTGTGCTCTGATAGAGTCACATCCCAGTTGACTTGTTAGGAGAAAAACTGCACTCTGGTAATAGAAGGATGGTTACCCTACATTGTAAGTGCTGTCCCATCTCTTGCTATCCCAACAGGAAAACAAGCCATAGCCATAAATACATCCTTACCTTTGGTTCCTCCTAATCTTGGGTGGCAACCTTACCTAAAATTCACTAAGGAAGATTCTGAGGCAAAAGATCTTGCCATAATTGCTGATTCTTGAAAAATCTGCCTAAAACTATTTGGTTGCTTTCAGTCAAAAGGAAGCCAAGAGACATATTAAAGAGCATCACATGTTCTCATGTTGGGCGAAAGTGACCTTGGTCACATCTCTTCAGTACCTCTAAGTGTGTGGGTATGTGGGTGTGAGTGAGCACAATCAAGCTATTAGGAAGTTAAATAAAATAAAATAACCTCTCTTTTCCATAAGGTGTTAAACTGAGGGTTTTTTTTCATGAAATCCTACAAATCTTGACTTCTTTTTTGACCCTACAGGGAAGAAATTCCGATGGTGCACCCTTTCTGACCTGGAACAAAGGAAGTGTGCTGAGCTCTCCAAAGCGCTTATGGCTGTGCTTCCCCTCACTACTGCCAGTTCCTTTACTAGGATTTCTTGCATCAGAGCCCACAGTACATATGACTGCATTGATAAAATCAGGGTGAGTTCACAGAGACTTTAAAAACTGATTTTGTGTCCAAGTCCTCTTGGAAAAGTAACCAGTAAACGGAAATTATGGGAAAATAAAATGATACTGATATAATTGAACTGCTTATATGACAAAGTACAGAGTCACTTGAGAGGCAAGAAATCCTAATGAGTATTCTACCTGATGTACTGTTTTACCCAGCTAATGTCTTGGCAATCTCCAAGAAATAGAGAAAGCTGCTTGGAAATAAATAGACAAAAGCAAACTACTAAATTAAAATTTGTTCAGGCAGAAACTGTGGTCTTGAATCTTCTGCTTGTTTCCTTGTAAACACACTTGTTTTGAGGGTTTTGGTGTTGTTTTAAAGGCAAATAAAGCAGATGCTGCCTCCTTGGATGCTGGAGATGTTTACTCTGCCGTAAAGCTGTACGGTTTGGCAGTGGTGGCAAAGGAGATCTATGATCAAGGTAGGCTGGTAAAGCTGAAGAATAAACTGTACTTCTGATTTGGCTAAGAAATGGCTCTAGATTTCTTGAAAAAAAAAGTCAGTATGTTTTTATTAACTTTGTAGGAATATGGAGGTGGCTAACAATTGTTTCTAAAATACTTAATGAAGATGAATAAATACCAGTAGTGCTTTGTAGCCAGTAGCCTTTCTGCCTGTGGTACTGACAAACTTGCATTGTTTGTTTGACAAGGTACCATGTAGCCAGTATATGGTTAAGTTCCTGCCATGAGTACCTACATTGAATAGGCCTAAGATAATTTCTTCTTTAGCTGTGTTCACTGAAGTAATTCAGCTCCTCTTCAGAGATGGAAGCTGCAGAATTGAGATTTTTTTTTTTTCTGTTACACATTTTGTGCTGTTGCAGGAAATTGTGTGTTTGCTGTGGCCATTGCCAAACGAGGAACCCTGGATATCCAGAGTCTACGAGGGGTGCGCAGCTGTCACAATGGAGCCAGGTGGACATCGGGCTGGAATATTCCACTTGGCTTTCTCCTTGCAAGAAATTATCTGTCCTGGGATGAGGCACAACCTCTGAGCCAAGGTAGGTGATGGAAGCCATAGGGCTACCTCTGGCCACAGAGAAAGTAACTGAAATGGCAGCAGATATAGGAAGGAACTAGTTATGGCCATGATATGTTTGGCCCCTTTTTCTCTTCTGATTTTTTCCCCATTTGACTTTTTGCTTTCTTTTTGTTTTGTTTTGTTTTTTTCCCCATACACCTGCAGCAATTAGTGAGTATTTCAATGCAAGCTGCATCCCTGGGGTTGGTCTTGCTGCTCCCCGATTGTGTGCTCTCTGCCAAGGACAAAAGTCCTATGTCAGAGACAGGAACCACTTCTGTGAGACAAGCGATAATGAACCCTTCTATGATTCTGAAGGAGCCTTCAGGTGAGCACTGGGACACTGGGGCTGAATTCACTTTTGGGGGGAAAGGGATTCACAAGGTAGGAAAACCAGGTGGAATGTTAATAGGATGGCATTTGTCTTCCTGCAGGTGCTTGAAAGATGGAGTGGCAGATGTTGCCTTCTTAGATCATCTAAGAATTATGAGTGCCACAGGTAATCTTAAAAATGCAGTTTTCTTTTAATCTCTGGCTGTGCTCTTTTCTGCACAGGTGTTTGAGGGATATGCCTACATTTTTTTTGTTTCCAGGGAAAATTCAATCCCTGCAAGCAGTTCAGGGGTATTTCTTGGCTCTCCACACAACTCAGAAAGAAACAGAACAGGAGGATGTGAGTGAGCAATGATTGCTCACAGGGGTTTTCTTAGAATGGGAGCAGAGAGGTGACTTCATGAGATGTGTCTCTGACACAGCTGTCAGTACTTGCTTTGCCTGAGTTACAAGATTCCTTTTAAAATTCAGCGCATTGAGCTGCATAACTGTGAAGTTCCTGTACACCTTCCTTGTACTTTTAAACTCAATGGAGCTCTGTAACAAAGGTGGTTAGCAGTAGTATTTTCAGGTAAATATTTTTAAATAAACAGAGGTATTTACAGGGGTACAGCTTAAAGAGTATTTTGGAACAGCTCTGGCTGAGGTCCCTCTCTTTGTTAAGAGAAGTACTTACCAAAGACAACTTTCCCAAGTGTGCTTGGTGCACTGTGCTGCCTGCATAACCTTTAGCAAAACATTGTACATTCCATCTCTGTGCCTGCTGCCAAGTCATGGCTCCTGTCACAGTCTGATGAGTGTCTCCTTGTTCCAGAGTCAGAACAACAGGAATATGAACTCTTGTGTCCCGATGGGTCCACAGCTGAGCTGAGTGAATACAGCACCTGTAACCTGGGCAAGGGGCCTGGCCGTGGCATCGTCACCCGCAATAACTTCCAGAAGATCACCAACAAATTTCTCAGCATGATCCAAGTGAGTGAATATTATAAGCTGTCTATGTCCAGACACAGTTTTTCTTCCTCTTTGTGTGGCAATTATGACCCATGTTCCCTTTTTTCTTGAGAAATTTATAGTGTGAATAAAGTGCTAAAAATTGTTTGTTCTGGGGAAGGATCTTGCATTGGCTTGTGTAAGGTTTTGCTTTTTTCTGAAGTATTCTTCTGTAGGAGGCTGGGAATAAATCAGTAAAGAAGGGAAAGATGCCATAACACACAAACTGGAAAATGGTTAATGATGTTCATCCTGCCATGGAACTTGAATCAATTTTTATGTAGCTGAGGGAGACTCATAGGTTCAGTCAAGGCTCACTTTTCTTCATCTCTTTTTCTCAACTTCTAAATAGTATTTGATATCTTGACCATTGATACAAAGGGAGGGAAGGCTGAGGCTGCCTGTTGCTGAAAGAATGAGCAGATTTATTGCAATTTAAAAGTATTGTTCTTGTCCTAGCGCCTCTTTGGGCATAAAGGAAAGGAAAGAGATAGATTTGAACTCTTCAGTTCAGCATCTTTTGGGGGAAAGAACCTGCTGTTCCGAGATGCCACTCAGCACCTGCAGCTTCTGGAGGAGCAGCTGGAGATTGCCTATGTGCTTGGTCTGGATTATGTAGCTCTCCTTAAGGGACTCGGCCATGAAGGTGAGAACCATTCCAGAGGACTGTACCAAAGGAAAGGGTAGAGAAAGTTCTCTTTCCACATTATTCCTCCCTCCAGGCACAGATACATTTACCTGAACATCCCCTTTACATATAACAGACTGGTGCACTGGTGACATGACATGACTGGTGCCATGATCTGTTTCCATTTCAGGGAGCTCTCTGGACAACAGCGTTGTGCGCTGGTGCTGCATCAGTGATGCTGAGCTTCGCAAATGTGAGGAGTGGGCATTGAACATCAAATCCGACCCATTAGTCTGTGTCCAAGCAACTTCCATGACCAAATGCATTGAAATGATCAAGGTAGGAGATTCCTTCTGCTCAGGTATAAGACTGCACAGGATGTGTATGTCTTGTTTGAACTAAAGAGAGGAAAACTAGCTTGAGGAATAAGTGAGAATGAGAGGGAATTTATGCAGGGGAATTTCCAGCCAGTGGAGAAGTCCTATTGCTTGGATACACAATTAATGCAAATCCTGGTTTTGTTATTTTCTCTAATGCTGCTGGCAGAGTAGTGAGGCTGATGCAGTCACCCTGGATGCGACACACGTGTACATTGCAGGGAGATGTGGACTGGTGCCTGTAGCTGCAGAATGCTATGGTGAGTTCTCATGTGACCTTATCAAGAAGAGAGGGAATCAAAAAAGTACTGTCAAGAGTATAGTTAAATTTCCATAGTTTGTGATGTTTTGTGATGGAAGCAGGAGTCAGTATAAATGTCCAAATACTCTTCCCAGCTCTTCCACTAACTGGTTCTAGCATTTAGTCTGTTTATTTTATCCCTTCTGTTAAAGGTACAACATGGCTGAAGAGCATCACAAGGGTTTTGAAGGAATGCTGCCATGTAAAAGGAATGACAGCAGCTGCAAGATCCTTAATGTTTATCTCTCCTTCCAGGGGGAGATTGTGCCCCACCAGCTGAGACCATGGAGAAAACAGGAAAACTAATTCATCTTAAGCACAAAGGTAATAAAAACTTTCAGAGTGCATAAGGTCTAGATTTTCCTGACACTGCTCTAGGGTTTATGTAAGAATGTACTTGCATGTTGGTTTAGAATTTTCTGTGTAAGGACAAGAGCTTTGTGGCTAAGCAAAGAGTGTAGTCTTGTACTGTAACTGAAGATACTGTGACAAGATGAAGGAGAGAAGGGGGGTGTACCCTTCTGTACCCTTCTGGAATACTTAATAGCCTTGGTATAACTGGTTGTTGTCATTGTTTCACAGCACTACCACCGGTTTATGCTGTTGCCCTAGCTAAGAAAAGTGCCAAACAGATTCACATCCATAACCTTAGGGGAAGGCGATCCTGCCACAGTCACCTGTACAGTCCTGGAGGATGGCTGCTTCTGTCCAGACACACAGTGGGAGCTTGGCAGAATGATACTGACAACTGTGATATTGCCTCTGGTAAGGGCTGCTCTGGGTTAACTCTTACCTAGACCATGAAAATCTGAAGCTCTAAAATTGGGAGTAAAATAGAGAGGGGGCCATGAGGATACAACCAGCAACTGGTGACTACAGTTTCAGAGGGTGTTGAAGCAGCTTTCCCTCATATTTGACTATGTGTCACACTAGTTAGCCCTCTTCTTGCTAGTTGTCAGGACTCCTTTCCTGTCTTTTCTCATATGTGAAGAGGCTTGGAAACACCTTGCCTTAATCTCATCTCAGTTTTCTTTACTCAGCTTATCAGAATTACTTTTGGAAGGGCTGCATGCCAGGAGCAGATGGAAACCTGTGCAAGGTGTGCATTGGAGATGGTGAGGTGGAAGGAGCTCGAGTGTCCAGCAGATGTGCTGCAAGTCACAATGAACGTTATTATGGCAATATGGGAGCACTCAGGTGAGCTTTTTGTGAAAATCAGGAATGCAGAGCAACAGCCAGAATTGCCTTGTTATTTTGCTGACTTTTTTTTTAAAGGGTTTTTTTTCCCCTATTTGTTAAGCATCTGGCTGTATAAACTTTTGATAGTGTGTATTTTGTTTTGGTTGCAGTTGCTATGGGAAGTTCAGCTGACTGATGATTTAAAATGGTCATGAAACCATTTCCAGAGCAAGGCAATGTTTCCAAACATGTAAGGCTTAGAGCATTGGTACTGACTCATTAAAAGGAAGGGATGAAAGAAGATGAGAGAACAGAGGTGCTGTGGTAAGAAGCAGTGTAGCATACAGGAGATATTTAAAAAAATAGTTGAAGACAGAGGCAAAGAAGACTATTAAAGGTGAAAGCACTCTTATGAAATATACATAATGCATTTAGTTGAATTCCATTTTCTTTCCTGCCTAGGCATGGGTGAAAGCGCACATTGTGCAGTGGCTTTGACTTGGGAGCTGCTGTAAGGGATGAAAAGGATTGTCTTAGCAAATTTCTATGCTGAGATCACTAACATATTCCAAGGGATTAGAGATGGGAAGGATACTTCCAGCTACTCCTATTTTAGCTTCAGATGACTATCCAAATGTCAGTCACCATGTAGTGCTGTCTTTGATCACTTGTTTTTTTTCTTGCACTAGGTGCCTAGTTGGCAATCCCAGTGGAAGGAGCTTTGGAGATGTAGCTTTCCTGGAACACTCAAACCTGCTCCAGAACATAGAGGGTAAAATGCAGATATTCTCTTTTCCTTTGAGAATGTTCATTAATGTCAGTTACTTCCCACAAAGCAACCATCACTCGTGAGGATCAGCCTTTACAGGTTCAATCTAGGTCCATGAAGCTGTATTTGTAAATGGAAGTTTGCTAGAAGCTTTCTACATGTAGGTGTTCCAGTAAAGCTCAACATTCAGATACTGAAAGAGAGGAAAGAACAAGAATCACCCAGTGCAAAAGATGTGTGTTGGGATAATTGTCCTTGGAGACTGCACTAAATTTCTCGAAAGCTCAAAGCTTTAAAAGGCAAACCAAAATAAGTTTTTCTTAGAGTCAAGGAGAAAAGGAACCCTTATTAAAGCAAAATAAAATTCTATTTTAGGCAATTTCAGTAAGAGAAGAGACATTTCTAAGACAGGAATCTCTCTAAAATCAAATGAAGGTACAAGGGACTGGAAACCCACAGGAATTCCTGCAGCAATTAGCAGTTTGGGGAAGGAAAGGGCATGCAGGCTGAATTGCTTTGTTTCCACAAAGGGGTCTGGTTACAGATGCAGATCAGACATGATATTATTCTAGTTTAGTTGATAGGTGCAGCTTAAGTTCACTGACCTCAGTGAAAACACCACCCTGGTCCTTACACATTCCTGAGAAATGACCCCATGGCACGCTGTGTTTGTTTTGAACACATTGACTAAATTTCTCCCTCTCAAATTTAACATTTTGAGATTCACCCTCTCTTGTGCTTTAAATTTTCAAAAGGATTGACTTTCACTTCATTTTCTTTTCAGATCTGGGCAGCTCTGGTTGGGCAAAGGGTTATACCCCCCTTGACTTTGAGCTCCTGTGTCCGGATGGAACACGTGCCGCAGTCACGGAATGGGCAGGCTGTAACCTGGGCCCCATTCCCCCCAGCGCAGTCATGACTCGACCAGTCACTGTCACTAAAATCTCTGACTTTCTGCTCAAATCTCAGGTATGACAGGTAACAGGGAAAAGCTTGGCATGTTAGCATTTGTTATGTACAACTGCTGAAAACCTTTTCAGGATGAAAAGCTTTATATACTAGTGCCTTCTGATCTAATATAAAAGAATTAAAAATATGCATACGAGATAAAGAAAATAATTATTTCGATTCTCTTAAGGGGTATTTTGGCACCAGTCCCATTCCACAGAGGCCATACTTTTGCTGAGAAATAAGGCACTGCAAAAGTTCATTTTTTTTGTACTAGATAAAAGTACTGTTAATGACCCAAGCTGTGAAACTTTCATTCTTTTTCTGTTAAGGAATCTCTGGGAAGCAAATTGGATTCTGAATTCCAACTCTTTCAGTCGTGGAAGTATGGTGAAAGTGATCTGCTTTTCAAAGACACTGCTCAGTACCTTGTTCATGCAAGTCACCTGAGCTATCAGGAGATCCTTGGAGAGTCTTTTGTGCAGCTGGCAGAATCAGTGTTTAATTGCACACCTGCAGGTAAAGTCAAGCTCTTAATTCTGAGTTACAGAGAAATGCAGCAGGTAGCCTTCTGTGCACACCTCTGGCCCTTTTGTTTAGACTGCATGGGGAAGTTTCTTCTACCTAATCCTGTTCATAACAGATTTCTAAGAAGACACTGTTAGATTCATGTGAGACTAAGTTAGTAACTGCAACTCAAAAGGGGAATTTGACCTCTGTTCTGCTGAAGTGTCTGAAGAATTTATTATTTTTGAAGCTGATAGCATCTTTAAGTGTATACTTTCTTACTGGTTTGTAGGCATCTTGGACTTCTGCAAGCAGGATATCTGTGCATCCTCATCCAACTGACAGCTCATACAGAGGCTTTGCAGGGCACATAACATCAGCATCGTTGCTGAGAACAAGGAAAAGAACAATGTGCAAGTCCAACCAATCCAAAGCAATCAGCAAGAAAACAGTCATCTCTAGAAATGTATGCTGAACACCTTCTTGTCTTTTTTTTTCAGCAGATTTTATGTTTATGATAATGTAATACTACTCCTATGTCACCTCTTTCTTTTTTGGAACATGGCAACATGGGGAACAGCACAGAACTAGGATCAGTGTTGTGGAAAGAGCAGGGCCAGTACCATGGACTAAAATACAGACTGGTATGAGTGGCACAGGTTAGTTGGTAGCATTTTGCCTTGTTTGTCTTACAAACAGTTTCTATCCACAACTCCCAATCAACTGACATTTTGGTAGTTGCAATATTGTCTTCCTATATCTGAGATTTTGGTTGCAGCTAGATAGTCCCTGCTGAATGCACATATGTATTTCTTCTTTAACCAACTCTTTTTACTAGCAAATCAAAACATTTTTTCTCACCAATAAATATATTAAGACATTTAATAGCCAGCAGAACTGGATGCTTTCAGCAATGGATATTCCTCTTTGTCAAGACCTCCAACCCTTATTTTATATTGACACTTTGAAGATTCTCTGAAATGTCAAAATATTATCTATAAATTAAACACCACAAGTTTTACAAGCAGAAAGTGCCTGAACATGATATGAAGCCTTTTGAACAGAAATCATCTGTATCATGTGTTGTCCCACTATAGTGACAGAGCCAAATTCTCATATGCTGTTGCAGCCCTGAAGGAGCAGGGAAAGAGCAGGATGCTTGTTTAGGCCTCTCAGGTGTTCCTGCCTTTCTTTCCTGGAGCTTCCCTGCCATCTCTGGGATCTGTGTGACACTGCACGCAGGAGAAGGGAGTTCTGAGAACACGGTGAAGAAACACATCTGGCAGCTTAGCTTGGCCAAGAGCAGCATGCAGCTGATCAGGGATAAATTAAAAATCTGGGTTATACACAAGATTTTATGGGTTGGAAGGGCAGGGATGTTGTTTTCTGACACAGCCATTACAAATGCTTACTAGGCCTTGTTGATGATCCCGTGCTCCAGCTTTGACTCACAAACAGCAGTGTGCTGCCTTGCACAGCCTCAGCCTTGAATCTCAGCTCTGAGCTGAGCAGCAGCTGTCTGTGCTTTCTGTGCTCCCTGGCTCCTGCTACTCTGCTACCTGAAGAGATGGGTGCTGCTTTGGTGCTCTGAATAGTAGCTGAGATCATGCTTAAAATCTCCCAGGCTGGGATGAAGGAACACCAGAACTGCTGCTCTGTGCCTCAATAACAGCACACCCTGTTACTTAACAGTGCTGATCTCTGGAGATTTGACCTTTCCTCCCTGCATGTAAGACATATTATCATGAATATTTAGCCATAGGCCTTAAAAACCTGAAAAGTTCTCAGAAAATTTTATTTCCATAAATTAAAAACACACACAAAAGAAACAGTAAAATTTTAAGATTCACACAATATTGAACAGAAACAAAATGCCAAGAGCATGATGGAGGCTAATGGCACAAGTGTACAAATTCTCATTGAGCTATTTGTTAACTTGATAGCATCATACAGACTTTTAATCCACAGTTACCATCCATATTCTAGAAAAGCACCTGGAACATAATATACCAAAGGCCCACCTGAAATAAAATACAATGAATGAGAACTGCTTGAAGGAAATCATATCCAACAAGCACCAGAACTCAAATGTATGCAGACACAAGCCAGCCAGGCAAATGCTGTACCATACATTAAGGAGCCTTAGCTGCTCCAGCCATAGCATGATGAAAACAATGATTTTTTAAAAATTTTGTTTTTGGAAAGTGATCTTTCTATCTCTGACAATCAGCAAATTTAGCAAAGAGCTGCCTGGCTCTGCATAACTTACTACTAAGAGACAGGACATAGCAAAAGCTTTGCAATCCTTCTCAAGCTGTTCTAGTCATCAGTCTGTGATGTACTTTTCATGGTGACATTAAAACATCGTCACTGGAGTAGGTTCACTTAATGAAAAGTGTACATTTCCTCCTCTAGGGATGTATGCAGGACCCAAAAGATGAATCCTCTACACTTTTTTCTTTCAATTAGCTGTGACAGAAGCAGCTCAGAATGGCAAATGCCCAGCTTTTGCCCAGTTGTCACTCCCAGTGTACAAGCAGCAGCCACAAGGAACACAGCTGTTCCATGAGTGCTGTAAACAGGAACAGAGGTGGGAAAGGAAAATACAAAAAAGTGCACGAGCTGGACTGACACCTGTATGCTGGAGGGGGGAAGCGATGCTTGGTCTCTTAGCTTACATTGTCATACAAACACTAAACCAAAAGAGAATAATGCTGTGTATTTGAGTTTCCACAAACTAAGGTCTGGGAGAAGCTAGACAACTGCAATATCATTTTGCAACTCTCCCATTACTGTAAACCAAAGAGAATTTGCGTGTTTTCTTTGCTCTGCTCTCTGCTGTAGCTTGTAGAAAAAAAAGTTATGAAATCTTATTTCAATGCAGTCAGAAACAAGAGAGAGCAGGGAAGAAAATAAAAAACCCCCACCCTAAAAAAAGCAAACAAAACCCAACATAACCCAAAGGAAAAGACTCAACACATTCCATGTTTTGAAGCACATTAGAGGTCCGAATGTTTCCTGGACCCAAGTCTCTCCCTCCCCCCATCTTTATTTCATTGAAAGCCCCAGTAAGGTTACAGCTTACCTGTGTCACAGCACTGGAAGCCTCCCATATTAACAGAAGGTGAATGAATGCTCTGCAACAATCCCATTCTATAGCATAAATCCATAAAAATATATCTCTCACTCTTGCTACCGCTTCCAACTAGTCAATAATTGGGCTCAAAAGCCAGCATAGGAAACTTTCCAACATTTTTTAGGAGGCATTTGATCTTTGTGTTTTAGGGATTTCTTTTTACAAAAATAAAGAGGATCAATTATAATGTTCTACAACAGCCTAATAGGTTCATCAGAAAAAATACTATGTCAATATGTTCAAAGTTTGCCTTGTTATTGTACCCTCAAACTCCAAACACTACTACTCTAAGTGTGCACTCTCTTTTCTTCAGTCTTCCTGATTAAAGATAATTAGTTTTCAAAACAAGAATATAAACTTTTACAAACCCCAGCGCATAAGCTGGGAGCAAAACAAACCCAGATTAGATTTCTTTCAAGACTCAGGCACACACAGTGTAATAATCCTCTTCCATTACTCTCAAAGCTCTGAAATTCAACAGATTGCTTGTTAATATTTAGTTTTCTGTTTGGTCAGTAACAGAAGTGGTAGAGCAACAGAAGATAGTGATGGTATTTGCAGTCCTGCATTTATTGGGACTTTATTAAAAATACCCACCCACTAGATATTTGCTCAATTTGAAGGTAAATAGAAACTCTATTATATGGGTAGGTAAATAAGAAAGTGCAAGTTCAAGTGACAAGTGAAAGAAAGAACAGACTAATTAAATTTGAGCATCCCAGCAAGGACAGCTTTGCCTGAATAACTTCTCTAGGCACTAAGGGACAGAAATTACCTGAACTGCAGCTAGCATTGGAATTATGCTTCAAGTTAAGTTTAACAGAAGTTATGCTAGAAGGGAGCTCTCTTCCATCCAAAGGTAGAGCTGAGAAATTGCCCAGTGTTACATCAGATAATTACATATGGCCTTACATAATGAAAACAATGTCCACATACTCAGAGGCTCTTTGTACAACACTGGCTATTATGTACAAGAGTGCTGTACAGAGAATATCTAATTATGAGCTACAGGAATTGTAAATCTAAAATGGTAAAAAAACCTCTTCTTGTTGACATTAAAATCAAGTTAGTATGAATGGAATTAAAATAAGTTTAAAACAAGTATGAAAGATTTTGCTGGTGTTCCCTGCATGCAGCAGCTCAGCTCAGTTAAAAATCTCTGCCTATGTATCCTGCAGCTTAACATCCTCATGGACCAATTACTTTCTCTTCTGGAGAAGAGGTTGGCATCAGCCAAATAAGTAGAAAAATCTGCAGTTTGGGAAAAAATAGTACTGGGCACCATTTTTCCTTAATACAGTACCTTTTTTGAGTTGAATCATGTTAAAAGAAACATATACAAAGTGCAAGTTATTTAAAGTCTAATTATGTGGGGCTTCTGCTGCCTGGAGCCAGAAAGGGCAAAGAAACTTAGAAGGAACCTTCTAAGTTACCAGAAGGAAGAAACAATTGAACACAAACCTAGACAGCTACTTTTAATTATCAAAAGGTTAGTGGTATACCAAGAATGTGTTTCCTAGAATTTTTCTTTATCAAACACCCTATCTCTTTTATCAGCTTGTTAAAAATAGCCATTACAGTAACAACAGTAGACTCAAATGTGCAAACCATCTGGAGTACAGAGTTCTAGCATCACTGAAGGTGCACTACATCCTCCTTGACACTTCTACTCTACCCCCAAAAGATATTTAAACATAATTAATTAAATATAAGCAGTAATTTCCAGAGGTTGAGAAAGGAAGGGTAAATTTTACGTGGCTGTGTTACACTCCAACAGGGACTTAAAAGAATCCCTCCAACAGCAAGTAAAAAAAAAAAGCACCTTAAAGAGGGTCACAGCCAAAAACTGATTATCAGATGTTAGAACAGAGTGGCAGTCAGGTATGAAGAAGTGGATTTCTCCCAAGAAGAAAATACTAAAGAAGCTGACTGGACCATTTCCAGCTAAGCGGCTCCTTCAGACGCTGGAGGCTGCTCAACCTCCTCTGCAAAAAAGGCTTCGAGGTCCATTAGCTTCTGACTCAGAAGAACATCTAACTCTGCACTCTGCAGTGCAGCTCTTTTTGCTCGGGTGAAACTACCCACTGCTTTGATTTTGCCTCGTGTCTTCCTTTTCCGGGGAAGAGTAAAGTCCTGAAACTCTAGAATCCGCTTTCTCTTTTGCTGGCTGACAGAGATCAAGTGTCCATTTTTCTCCTTGGGCTCCTCAAAGATTGTTTCCAAGCTCCTGGTAAAATCAAGAACAGAACTCATGAATACTTTAGCAGCAGCCACCTTACACTGAAAGGGAGACTGGGGGATTTCATAACCCAGGTAAACACACTTGTAACTTTTACATTTTTACAGCCCCTCCACACCTCTTGTAATATTATCTACAGCTCACACCTCCTACAATGCACATTACTGCCAGCTGAGTTGTTATTGCTGCACAGACATTTGGGTAGAATCTCTTTGTATTTCTGTTCAAAAGCACAATTACAGAATCTTGATTTTACAGAATAAATAGGTTTGAACATTTGATGACAGGCAGTGACTGTTAGCACTATAAAGAACATGTAATTCCCTTTGAATTTTGAAAAGTAAGTACTGTACTTCGATGGAGACTGGAATGAATGGATAGATGAAAAAACCTACAAATCCATACTTAACCAGCTGCAAATTCTTAGTTCATATTCTATTTCACTTTTTCCCATCCAAACAGTAGAAGATTATTATTTTCAAATTAACCTCCTCTAGCAGTTTAAACTAGACCAATGTTAATAATATATCTCCCTCTTACATACACCTTTCATCTCCTCTCTCCCCCCCACCAATTAATTTACATTTATCTTAAGTTTTCTTATAAGGAAGAAGAACCAACCTGGCAGGAGGAGGGGACTTATAGTTCTTGTTTGTGTAAATTTCTTCTAAACTAAATTCTTTCTTCTTGAGCCTGAAAAAGTAATGACAAATCAATCTAGAAGGAAGAATCTCAAAAGAACCTCTCTTCACAGCAAGCAGATTTACAAGAAACAAGTACTGTTTGCATTCTATGCCTAAATGCTAACTAATTATGCTTTAACTAATTGGGGACAAGGAGGAATGAAAAATGAGCTCATTAAGTACATAATTTCACACAATGTTTTTATAAGGCTGGTGTCAAGACTTGCCCTTTCTGCAGAGATCAATATTCCTTCCAGCATTCTGTGATGCTTTGAAACAATGACACTCAAAAGGGGAAATCCTCTTCACTTTTTTGTGAAAGCTGAGAGAAAGTCTTACAATTTAACAGATTAATACTTCATCTCTTGAGACTGATTTTAGTCATTGACAAATACCAAGCTGATCTTTGAAGAAATGCATTCCTTTGTCAAAGGTGGTACCTGAGTTTAGAGCAGAAGTCATACCAGATGAAGTATGACTGATCTGACCAGTGTGACTTGCAGTCACACTAGATTGGAAAAGTTTATCAACATCTGGCACTGTGATTCCCCACACTTTCACTGAACTAATGCTTCCCTAAGATCATACCCCAAACAAGGAACTGTGAAAAACTCCAACACAATTTGCATCAACAGAACTTCCTAATAGATCACTTCATCTCACTGCACTGCAAGTTCACTGATTTTCACTTTATAATTATCAATAAAAACTTTTCTTCTTTAGAAAGATGATTGCATTGCAGCTTGCTTTTTCACATTTTGCCTAAATTCCAGGCAGTAGCTCGATCCAGTTGATAGAGTTGTGTCAATCATTTCTTGTAAAGGAAGTAAACATCAGATATCACTCAACTGGAGCTGTATAAAATAGTGGTGGTAAGAGAAGCATTTATTGAAATTATTACACTCATATGCTTTGAGTCCATTTCAGAGGTACTGCTCACCTTTTTGGTTTGGGTAGTCCCATTGGAGTAAGGTTAGGGTCTGGCTTAGGAACAGTTTTCCTGATTCGGATCTGTGAGACTTTCTTTGGCCTCTTTTCTGCCTCAGTCTTAAGAAAGAAAGGAGGAAAAGTTAAAATCAAGGAAATTAAAACCACACGAGTCAACAGAATTCCCTTTTATTCTGAATATATATTATGTATAGAATAAATATTCCTCCCTGGTTTGCCACCTTCTTTCTGCTTGAATCAAAGCAAGCAGAAGCACAGAGTAGGACCTGCAGCCTGTTTGCTCTTCTCATCTTTAACAGTTACTTGATAATATCCAGCAGCTTCAGCTTCAGGAGAACCAAGAGTCTGAGAGTCTAAAATATAAAATGAACTCACTTTTTTCAGTTCTGTGTCATCTTGGGATCTCAGACAGGCTGGAACAGAAGCATCTGCTTCATCAAGGGCAGGGATCTGGAGCTCAGATGCTGAAAGCCTGGGAGGAGATGGCAATGACTCTGGAACTGCACGAGGCTTTGGTAACGGAACAGGGAATGAAGTTTCCCTGTAACAGAGGAAGAAAGGAACATGTGTAGATTGATATCCAACTGATAATGCAACAGCATTCCATGCTCTCAGGAGATGGTCCTAAACTGCAATATGGGCACAAAAAGCCAACACAGTTCACAGACATTGCCCAAATAAGTGAACTCTGGTACACACATACAGTTCAAACCTACTGACACCACCTAAACTGCCAGAGTATTTGAACATGTCATTTTAAATCCACTCTTTTCCTTTTCATACAGCTTTATTCATCAACTACTGATAGAAGGGATCAATCCTCCTTTTCTGTCAGCAAATTTCTTTGACACAACTATTAATCATACTTTTTGTTTACAGATAAAATACAGCTTTGATACCTGCCATCCCTACACTTATGAGGAAGTTTTAGCACCTATCATCCAGTTGCTCAGGCAGAAAGGACTTATATCCAGGTAAGGAGTCAAATTTCTATCCAAGTAAGGAATCAAACTTCTAGAGTTTCACATATTCATTCCTTAAGAAGGGGCACAACATGGTTCAAAGTAACAGAACTGTTCTGTGCAATAATCTCTGTGGTGTTTACATAACTCCCCTCACTCTTCTCCATTACATCACCCAGTCAGCTTACCTCACCCATTTCTTAATCAGAAAGCTGTTCTGGGAGTGAACTGCCAAAAGCTGAAAGTCAAAATGACATAAGCAATGGCTTTCTGAGGAAGGTTATGATCCCACTACTCCATAAATACCAACATCCCAGAGACTCACCGTATGGCATGGCCTGAGGTCTGCAGTGCTCCCATACTCTGCACAGGTAAGTGTGGTAACATGGCACAGCTGGGTCAAAAGAGGAATGAAAAAACAAAACAAGACAGACACAAATTAGGTCTACACTATAAAAAAATGAGGGAAAAATTATTAGTATAAACTGCACTGTAAGACAAGGTGCTCATATCAGGAATGAGAAAGAAAGACTAAAATGATACAAAAGAAAGCCACATCTGCTGTTTATGCCACTAGATTTCATTGTTAGGGAAACTGTCCAGCTTTCATTTAAAATGGTAGTAATGAGAAAAGGAAATAAAAGCAGAGAAAAAGAGTGAGACAGTAATACTTAAAGTCATAATTATTTCTACATAAAGTCTGAAAATTGTAATTCTTTCATGAAAGTCTATATTCCTTATTCAAAACCCCAAGTTTTTACAATTAAAGTAACCAAAAACCTTGAAGGATTTGGTTAACTAAAGAAAATAGTGCATAATGGCAACAGTAACAGTTGAAAGGGAGTATTTCCATTCAATTAAATCCCTGTTGTCTCTAACTCCCACAGCCTGCAATAGCCTCACTTAATTGGAAAAACCAAATGCCTTTCCATAAGGGTTGGTAATTACCAGAATTCTATGGCATAAAAGTCAGCACAGCAGCTCTAAGTCTTTTGATATTAAGCTTTATTTTGTGCCCATACTGTTACCAGCAGACAATCACTTGGGACAGCTTTTACTCCATTTAACAGCCAATCTTGTACTTGCTGTTCTCCCAAACAACAGTGAAATGTGCTCCACTGTTCTACAGCAAAGATGTTACAGCCAGACTGGAATTCTACAGAGGAAATGAAAACCAGCCACGCTGGAAGCACAGGGAAGTCCAGCTGTACACAAAGAGGTCAGAAAGACCCCCTTGTTGTGTTTATCACTTATGTCAGAACTGTAACATTTTGTTTCAACATTCCACTCATTATCCCAGTGTTACTGGAACCTGTATCAATACTGCAACAGAGCCCTCTGTTAGAGACAGAGCTTCTTGTTTTATGCAATAATAATACAAAATTACAAGGACAGAAATAAATCACTTTAGAAATTTTTAATTCAAATAAGCATTAAATAGAAAAAAACTTCACTGAAATAAATACTTTTATTACTGACAGTGGAAAGGACAGTGGAAATTAGGTAGGGCAACTACTTTCCCTCCTTGTTCTCCTGATTATTGAGAACATTAATTGTGAGTGAAATATTTTGAAGAGAACAAATCTTTTCCAGATGAAAATGGCCTGCAGGGAACTTTTTGATTTTTCTGATTTTTAATTATCTTAAACAGGCAAAGATTTCTGACATAGTGGGAGCTGAAAATGCTTTTATACTGCACCAAACATACCTCTTATATTTACATACCAAACGTCTGTGTGGGACAGATTTATGGCTGCCTCATAGACATAGTTGTTAGGTATTTTAGAGAAAAAAAACAAACTGAATTTAAGGGTATTTTAACTCTGCATTATTTTTCACTTGAAGTGAAAAGGTTTGATTTGAAAACACTCCCTTTGGGAAAAAGATCACTCATAGCAAAACATGCAGTTATTCAATTACTCTTTACGTCAGGAAGGAAATCCTCTTACAGGTGAGCTAACTGCATGTGCTGTCCCGAGCTGCTGGGGAGCCTGCACACTTAAGGATGTGGGAAAAGCCCCAGGTTCTGATCTCCCAGTGCAAGGATAGCATGCCTCAGCAACACAAAACACTAAATTCACCTCATACACACAACTATGTTTTAAAAAGATATTTGTTTTGTTCTTAACAATGTGTTATTTTTAAATTTAGTGCTCAAACTGTACTTTACTGGTATGATCACTTTCAGAGTATGGAATGAAAATGGAAGCAACTCCCATAGAACGTGCTGCAAGTTGTCTCTATGTCATTATTCAACTAAATTATTTTAGTTCAGACAACTCCAGAATGGAGCAGTGCTTTCATAAGCTCACTCACACCTTTGGCAGACATTAGAATTTATACTAACATGTGATAAACTTTAAGGTATGTTACCCATTTATACAAAGCCAAGTGCAGCACTGGTTGTCTGGCAAGATTTTTGGTTACACTTGTGTCAATCTGTGACATAGGTTAAATTCAACAGTTCTCTACAGAGTGCCACACTAATCAAAACAAATAATTAAATAGACTTTGCTACAGTGTTCATGAGCTCTCTGTCCAGGAATCGCAAGGCGATGAAATCAGGGACTGAACTGCCCTATGTTACCGAGGGATAAAGGGCAAAATCTTTGCTCAAGAGCATGCAAAAATCCTGTAACAGAGCTAGGAACTTCTTTCCTTCTTTTTATTAGAAAAATTATTTTAAATGCTCATAGCAAAGTAAATTAAATATGCAAAATCGATTTCAGTCCCCTTCGCACTCATAACAAGATTGACACACAGAGAAAAATTCATTACCAATGTTAACTGGAGCTATATTTGTTTTTGCCAACATCACATATGAAAAGCCATAGCATGCACAGAGGTTTCAATTAGCATAGAATGGTCATGGAATACAATTCAAAATATTACTGAATGACACCCCCCCACCCTTTAATTCCTCCTAACCTGATATTGAGCATTTTACAGTAGTTCTAAGGGGTATTTGTGGCTCAGACCTCTGAAAAAAACTCTCCTACCTCAGAAATCCAGTTCCTCTGCAGTCACTCTGAATAGACCTAATGAAGTAGCTCACCTTTTGCATTATATACTCTGATGCATGGTGTGTATATTTTGCAAGGGAGAAGAAAATAGAGTTAGCCATTCTGCCAAAACAGGATAGTATTAAAGAAGTGAAGGCAAATATATTTAAATTCAGCTAACAGGGTACTTCTTACTGTTCTGTAAGAAAGGATCTTCCATGTTGAGCCATTCTTGGAGCAGAATGTGAAGATCTGGAACAGGAGAAACTGACCCTCCAGTGCAAGCTGCAATTACCCTCTCCCTCCCAAAAAGGAACAAGTTTATACCCTGCACACATTTAATCTCAGAAATAAGTTGATGGGTTTTACCTGTTCTCGAAGCCCACACTTGGCTGCCACTTGCAGTGATTGGAATGGAGAGGAGTGGTTTCAGAAGGACGGGCAGAAGGACCATGCTGGCTCCATATGGACAATACCCTGCCCAGTGAGTATGGCAATGAGGAGACGAGGTCATCGGATACACACCTTGGGTACCTGTCCCCTTTTAAACCCTGTGCCAACTGTGATATAAAGAGTCTCTGGATGGTAGGAATATGACTGGTTAAGTTTCTTCTTCTTGTCCAAATCCTGTAACATCCAGAGGAAGAAAGTGCTAACACTGTGTGAAGGCCAAGCATGGAACAACCTCCTCTTCTTCCAGCTACAGTGTTTCTTCCAGGGTCAGGATGAACAGCAACAGTCCTGGGGGTTGATGTGAAGTGAGAGGAATGAAGCTCATTATTTACACTGGAATCTTCCTTGAAAGCTGTTGTATCTGAACAGCTCTGAGACAGGAGAAAAGAAAAAGTCCACTTTGAAGCTGGTGCTGGCGTTTCTCTGAAAACTGGGCTGTGATGTACAGAGTGCTGCGATGTAATCCCTCTGAGGTCTGTCACAGGACTGGAGTCCAATTTTACGTGAAGAGAAATTGGGAAAACTGAGGTGTCCAAGAAAGAGGTTGGAGGCTTGTGGCTTAAGTCTGAAGAAGGTATTTTGGTAGTTTCTGCAGGATAAAGTGCCAAAGGCTGAAAGCTGAACATCTTGGTGCACCAGCTGCCAGCCCAGCGTGAGTGTACGTTCCTGTTAATGCAAGAAAAGGCTTCCAAGAGATTTTTAGATCTACATTGGCTGTACCTGTCACCCACTGGAAGAATTTCAGAAGAATATGGCAGAGGTTCTAAGTTATGGCTGCTTTTGGCAGGGGCCAGGAGCTTACTGGCCACTGCAGACAACTTGCTCAACAATGCTGGTTCTTTGGTACATTTTCTAGATTTCAAGCTGTTCAACAAACTGCACCTCTTGGCCCTCTGCCTTGGCATATGTGCAAATCTCACGGCTGTTTCCTTTCCCACTGTCGGTGGTTTACATGGCAAGTACAAAGACTCCAGAAGCGTGTTTTCCTGTTTAGGGAATATTTCCAGGGGAATCTCAGAGAAAGGTGAACTTGTAATTTTTTTGATTTTTCTTACTGTTTTTAGCTGATACAACATGGGAACTTTTTTGCATGTCCTTCCAGGTTGTATTTTTAATGGAAGAGGTCCTCTTAGTTTATTTGTAGTTCCTCTTTGTTTATTTGTAGTTTCAAAGGCACCAGGGATCCTATCATACCCTAAATTAAGGTTCAGGTTTTCCATTTCTGAATCCTGAGTCTTCAAACACTGTGAACTAATAAAATCTGTGGTAATCTTTGGCCTTTTAACTTCTTGTAAAGTGCTACATAGTTTACTCTCACTGGCTCTCACAGCACAAATCTCCTCTGTAGTGCCTCCAAACTTTGTATTTGTAGATGTCATCAACTCAGCTGAGGAGCTGCATAGGAGTTCACAACTGTGCAACACACTTGGTTGAAATATGATTTTTGCTTTCTCCTGATGTTCTAACTTCTGTTCTTGTTGTGCCTTGCCCAACTGATGTGCTTCCATCTTTCCATACCTCCTTTGTTTAAGTACTTGACATTCCTGTATTTGATCAAGTCTCTCTGAACCTAAAGCCCCATCTTCCTTGCAAACTACATGAGTTGGTATTTTGTCCTGGCCTTCTGTTACCTCCTTTACATTATCTTTGTTTCGTGCATTTAACTGGTAAGGCACACACGCTTCACTGCAAACCACACAGTCTGGGGATGGGTCTTTGCAACTGTCTGATAGTGTGCTCAGAGGTGGGGACAACGTGGGCGTTGTAACATCCTGCACTTCTGGGGCAGCCTCTGTGTCACATACAGCTCCAGCCTGACAATCGTGCAGAGGTTCTGAAAGTACACTGCTACCTGCTAAGTTTGGGAGCTTTGTATCATTTTGTCTTTCTTTTTCTTTTGAAAGATTATTTAGTTTAGACCTTGGGATTTCCTCCAAAACCTTTCCATAATTCTCAGTCTTGAGGGGGACTATTTTGCTACCAGACTCTTTAGAATCTTCCAACAAGCCCCACAAACAATCTTTGGGTAACCTTCCTCTGGGGGCTACCTCTTTTCCTATCTTCTCTTCTACACATGTATTAAATTTCTCTTCACCAGGAGGACTTTCTGGTGAGCTCATGTCCTTGTCTTTCACAGTTGGTGTGCAAAGCCCCTCACCTCTCAGACTTTCTTTGCTGTGGGCACAAACTCTTGAGCTTTTGGCACCATAGAGAGAGCCAGCTGTTGATTCATTCCCTGAAGATGGAACCTCAATATTGCTGGATTTTCTCTTAACGGAAATTTTTACAGAAAGAATTTTTGTCATTGAAGTATCTTTGCTAATTTTTCTGCTCAAAGATGAAATTTCTCTTTGTGTACTCCCAGGTGACATACACAGCTTTTCTTTCTCAGGCAGAGAGATGTGAGAGTTCAAAGCTGACACAGTTTCTGAATCTGTTGGAGTCTCAACACAAGATTCTTGGATGTCAAATTTTTCAGAATGGGATGCACAAATACCCCTTTCATCATCAGTTTTTTTACCAGGCTCAAAAGTTAACTGTGGGTGAGAGTTATTTAAGATAGGAGTTAGACCTCCTCTGTTTTCTGTATCTGAAAGCACATTTATATTTTCTGGCTTATCTGGATTCTTACACTTCTCTTCACCAGGAGAACTTTTTGGTGAGCTCATGTCCACGTCTTTCATGGTTGGTGTGCAAAGCCCCTCACCTCTCAGACTTTCTTTGCTGTGGGCACAAACTCTTGAGCTTTTGGCACCATACAGAGAACCAGCTGCTGATTCATTCCCTGAAGATGGAACCTCAATATTGCTGGATTTTTTCTTAACAGAAATTGTTACAGAAAGAATTTTTGTCATTGAACTATCTTGGCTAAAAACTTCAGCTGAAGATGAATCGCTGTTATCTCTTTGTGTACTCTCAGGTGACATACACAGCTTTTCTTTCTCAGGCAGAGAGATGTGAGAGTTCAAAGCTGACACAGTTTCTGAATCTGTTGGAGTCTCAACACAAGATTCTTGGATGTCAAACTTTCCAAAATGAGATGGACCAACACGCCTTTGAGAATCAGTTTCTTTACCAGGCTCAAAAATTAACTGTGCATGAGAGTTATTTAAGATAGGATTTATACTCAGACTTTCTCTGTTTTCTGTATCTGAAAGCACATTCTTATTTTCTGGCTTGTATGAAAGACTTCCATGAATTGATGAAATGGGCAGAAATTGAGCACTACTTGTGTTTTCCTGGTTCTCCACCAACCACTTCATCTTTGGCCAAGATTGCTGCATTTTGGTTCCTGCAAACACCAGCTTTGCTTTCTCTTTTGCACATTTGATAAAACAAGCCTGCTGTGAGCAATGTGGTTTGTCATCAGAAAAGTTTTCTTTAAGAGTTCCTTCAGTGTTTCTTTCACATCTCTTCTCATGTTGTTGTAGTCTGATTGTCTTCTCTTCAATTAGGTCACTGATGGAGTCCACGTATCCTGAAGAATCTTCATTTTTCACACCAATTAAAGAGTCCAAACCCATTATATTCTCTTGCAGAGCTCCTTCAAACCTGGCTTCTCTTGCAAATTTATGGTCTAACACAGGCAGGTCACCACCTGTTTTTAGCAGAACCTCTTCACTGTGATTAGGATCAGTTTCATCTCTTCCCACAGAACCACCCATGGTTAGTAAGCCAGTGTTTGGTTGGTTGGTCAAACTTGCTGAATGTTGCTCCCTGCCCAGCACTGGGACATCACACTCACTCTGGCATGGATGAAACTGATTTCCCTTTGGACAAAGGGTCTCTTCTGTTTGGCCAGCATGTTGTGTTGGAACGTTCATATTGGCAAGTGCTGGATGTGGATCACAGGTTGAAGTGCTACACTCACAGGGATCAGCTGTGAGCAATGGCATTTCTTCCTGCCCACATGTGCCGAGTTCTCTCTTCCATGGGCCTAACAGAGAGTTGTAAAATCCAAAATTATGAGCACAGGTGTTTTTGTTCAAATATCTGACTAATAGCTGTTCACTAGTCTTATTTCTCTGATTGCCTTCAGGAGCATTTGGGGAATCCACAGCTCTTGTTTTATCAAATTCATTTGTCTGGGAAGGACGCATGCCAGTCTGTTCTTTTGCTTCGTGTCTGTCACAAACAATTTCACTGCCGATCACTTTACAAAGACCAAACTGTTCCACAACCTCCCTATCCTTAATTGATATCTCATCTCTTGCCAAGGTAGCAGTAGACTTCTCTGCAGTATATACTGAGCAATACATGTTTTTTCCTGTAGGAATGTCATTTGTTCCATGCAGAGCTATACCTCTGTTGCCCCAGTCATTTTCACAAAGAAGAGATCCCTGCGCCAAAGGGGCGTGTGCTTCTGGAAAGATGATTGCCTCTTTACTGTTATATCCTGATGGAGACTCTCCTTTCAAATTATCATTTTCTTCAATCTTATCAACTTCAACACCAAAAGAATGACTGTTCAGGAAAACTTCATCCACATGTGTACTCCCTGACAAAACACAGGAAGTACTGGCAGCTGTACTCTGTTTCTTTACACTCTGATTATTACAAATCCTTGTGTGACAATGTTCATTTTCTAAACCAGTGACCACTCTCCCCGTATTTCCTGCAGAAGATTTTATTATGTTCTTTTGGGATATT
The DNA here is from genome assembly GCA_013397375.1 of Toxostoma redivivum. NCBI lineage: Eukaryota > Metazoa > Chordata > Aves > Passeriformes > Mimidae > Toxostoma > Toxostoma redivivum. Next base: position 970,367 of record VXBI01013942.1, on the reverse strand, counting down.
CTGCTTGGTGTTTTAGGGTTATCAAAAGTCATGGAATTTACAGAAGACTTGAATTTGTCTTTATGATGCAAAACTTCAGCAACTTGTTCTGCTGTTGCTCCAGAAGCCCCAATTAATTTTCTTCTAGACAGATTCTCCCAAGCCTTATCCCTGCATGAAACCTCATTAGCAGTATAAGGAAGACACTCATCATAATGAGGTTCTCTTGATTTTTGTAAAACAGGAGGTAGAGTTACATTTAGTGTATAAAACAAATTTGTTTTGTTCCCAGTGCATAAGCTGTCACTACTAGCAGCTTCTGCAGCTCCAGCTAAACCATCAGCCAACTCTTCTGACGTTGTATTGCTTTCAGATTCCTTTTCAAACAGTTGTACCTCGAGTGAGTCTTTTTCTAGCTTGGTTCTAAGATCACGACAGCTGTGGTTACTGAGAGGAATTTTACTGGCAGTACTATAAAAGCATATGTCTCTCTGCCCAGTTTCATGGGAAGCAATGTTACTTGTTTCCACCCACAAACGATTTTCTTTTATATCCTTCTTGCATGGGTCACTGACAGAGAATTGCCACCAGTCCTTTTTCAACTTATTACCTTCTGATGGGAATATTTTAAATTTTTCTTTTGAGACCTCCTCAGAAGATGAAGCAACAGAACTAAAAGCTGGATAATGACAATGCCCAGAATTAGCAGCCTCTTGAGCTTCATGCCAGCTACAAATTTCAATGTTACCTCCCACAGCATTTCTTCTACAGACTTCAGCAGCCTCTTCAGATTCAGAGCTGTATGATTTTCCAAGAGTAGCACTTAATTCCCTAGGATCAGTTTTTGCACTAGATAATCCTTTGTTCCTTACCACTGAGATCTGCTCTACTGGTACAGATGTGGAGGTTTGGTTTTCTAAAAACCCAGTTCCACGATCATAAAGAGTGTGATGTTTGATGTTCTGGGGAAGGTACTTCAGGGGGGTTTTGTTGCTAATTCCATGAGCTGCAGAACTGCTTTCTAGTGGCATATTTCCAAAGTCCAGATAACAGATGCTTTTCAGAACTGGACATAAAACTTCAGAACTTTGTGTGGAGAGTGTTCTACAGCTTTCTGCTGAGAACAACTCATGAGGTTCATTTTGTTTGGGTACAGGACCCTTAAAGAAGTCATTTTCTTCATCCTGCTGACAAATCTGGCAATTAGCAAATGATGTACTGAATTCATTAAGAGGATTTCGTCTGGGTAACTCTTCTTCTCTAATGTCCAGACCAGATACACCACTCCCCCCTGTTCTCAATGGCATGGCAGCATGGGCTTTTAACCCACTATAGTCACTTGTTTCTCGTGGATGATTTGTAGCTGCTCCAATGTCCATGACTTTTAAAGGCTCTAAAAACCCTAAGATGCTGGTTTCTGAAACCCCAGCTCTGGCCATGACTGTGTCTACATTTGGGTATTGATTGCTCTCAGGTGGAAGACCTTTACTCACTCTGTCATTCCTGTATCCTGCTTTACTAAATATCCTAGTCTTATCAGCCTTCATACCTTGTACTTCTTCAGTGAGCTTTGGCAGAGTTTCAGTTGTCACCTGAACATTTGCTTGGTTTTCTTCTGCATAAGAAAAAAATAAAGCAAATCAGAACCACATGCTAAATTTAGAAGGCATTCAGCTTATTAAGTACCTTTTGTTGGTGTACACAACACTCTGCAGAGTTGGTTATCAAAATGTTCTTAGAAGTGAGAATTGATGCTAGCAATTTTACTACAAGTCTTTAGAGGAAAAAACAAACAACTCCACCACAAAGCTAAGGCAATAAAAACAATCCTTTTCAACACGCATTCCCATGGGATGCAGCAGGCATCCCAAGTCCTGTATACTTCAGATTCCTCTAATATCAAGCTAGGTGAATGCAGATCCTGTCACTTAACACATAAGAAGGCATGGCCAACATTAAAAAAATGCTTATTTGTAACATCAAAATTCAACATAGGCTGTGATTTGATCTGCTCCAGCCTAGAAATATGGCTGTGCATTGTGGGGCCATTTCCAATTTTTCTTCCTTGAAGACATGTCTGTCAGTAACTCATCCATAGGAAAACAAGACATATCTCATCTGTCCAAGCAATTTGGATTATTCATAAACTTTTTCTGTAAGATCACAAAGAAGGTGCCAATTTAAAAAATTACAGTTACTGTAGAATATCTTCATACTCAAAACTTTACAGGGAATATATTTACACAGATTTCTGCAGATCTATTCCCTATTTTTTAGTAAGCACCAAGACTAGATGGCATTTGTCAGCTAAACACAAGTTTAGGTAATACTAGCAGGGAGGGAAAAAGAAAATAATTACTAGATGCAGGCAAAATGACCAAAGCACTTCAGGCTAAAAGATTATGGAGGATCATAATGAAATTAAAAATTACTTTAGCTGTCCTCTTTCTTTGGATTATGCACTTTTAATTTTATTCTTAGAACACTCAAAAATGAATGAGTAATACTTTTTGTTATATATATGCTATTACTGCTCTCATACACTCCATCTTTGAAACAAAAGGAAATGCAAAATATCTGCTATTAAAACCTCTTCTGCTTTGGAAACAAATAACTAAAACACATCTTCTATAGAATAGGTCTTGAGGCCAGTACATACCCTGCCAGCAGAAAGTAAAGCATTAAGTTTTGACATTGTTATAGTCACACAGGGTAGTACTTTCTACCATAAAACAATATAAATAAGCCATGCCACAATCACTCATCCATTTTAAATCAACAGTAAATAACTGGGAGAGGAGCAGGGGCTGGACAGAGATGTTCAGCTAAAATAACCACCTGTGTTCCTCAGAGATCCTGCAATTTCAGTGCAACACGTTCTCAAAGACTTTGCCCCTTGCTTGTTTAAGTGATGGTCTTCCTGAAACAAGACAGAAATAGCAGTGGAAATGGTTAGATTTTTTGAGGTGTGTCATGTTTCAGAGACTGCATCTGCTCAGCTGGGTTAGTTCAGAACAAGAAATTCACTAAGAAACCTCCAGACATATCAGCCTTGGCCAGAGGCAGCCTTGCATTGCAAGGGCTTCACAAGCACTGAGGATGTATCCCCAAACACTCATATTTGTATTTTGTAGCAATGAAGTCTCCTCATGTGGCAGCTAAAATGTAAGTACATGGCTTAAAACGCAAATTGTTGACAATTGGAATGAGTAGTCCAGTCTCCAAGTCTAGTTCACACCACCAAACCACTCCACTAGACTTCTGGGAAGATGTGGGCATTTTCTGTCTCTATTAGAACTTGCCTTCTACTATTCCTTGGGCTCAAAACCACAAACCCAGAACAGATGACCTAGGTCTGCCAGCAAAACCACCAAACCATGATCCCACAACCAAACTACCTGCATTTAGAAATATGTGAAAATCTTGGAAAACTGAATGACTATGAAGAATTTAGTAATTTTAATTTCACAAAAGTGATATATCAATCAGATATCAAAATTTGGAATTAAACACACAAATTATTTTAGTATTATGCAACATCAATAATTAAGGTAAAACACTCAGCTGTGCATCTTTTTCTGTTACACATCTGCCTTACACCATTCCAACAGTATTTAACCAAGTAGAAACATCGGTATTTTAAAATACTGCTGATCTACTGAACTTCAGTCTAATTTTTCACTGGACCCACAATAATCCAGATACTGACACACATGCACACCCTGGATGTGTCCAAGGCCAGGCTGGATGGGGCTCTGAGCAACCTGGTCTAGTGGAAGGTGACCCTGCCCATGGCAGGGGGTTGGAACAAGACTTCAAGGTCCTCTTCCCACCCAAACCATTTTATGATTCTATACTAGAAGACACAAAAAAGAACCAGGAACCCCACTGCCAAACCCACTGCCTAATGACTCTAACCCTAAATTCAAATTATCATGCAGGGATTCATTGCTGCATTCACTTACTTGTTCTGACCAACCTTCCTCCAGAGTTAAAGGACAGCATTCAGCAGGATGGTCCTCAGCAGCTTGTGCCTCTTCATCTTCTTTCTGGTATCCATCACTAGAGCAGTCTAGTTTCCTAAAGTGTCTTCTTCTGCTTTTTTCCTTCTCTGCAAGGTCTCCAGCCTGTAGTAATCCTTCAGGAAAGGATTCTCCTGGCCCGTGAGAAATCACCTGGAGCATATCACCCAAATCCTCTGTCTTCTGGCAAGAGTTTCCTACAGCAGAAGTCCATGGCCCATCCCTGTGTGCCAGCACAGGTACCAGCCCATCGGATTGATCAGACTGTGCATCTAACCCGAGGCTGGGCCCCGGCACTGCCATGAGTTCCGTGGAGATGCTCTCTGGCAGTCCAGGGTACAACTCCTCTATTACAGCAGACACAGAAGAATCAAGGAGAGACTCCACCCCAGATGAGAGCATCAGGGCTGTTGAAGATCAGTTGCCCTGAGCTTTTCAGTTTATCCTAAAAACAAAAGCATTGTTAAATCAACGTACACTGGATTAACCATAGAAAATCCTGAGCTGGAAGGGACCCTTAGGGATCACAGAAGTCCAACTCTTGGACTAGATTAAAAGGAAAAGCTTAATTCCTCAAGATTTAAGTATATATGTTTAAGAAAGATACTTCCAATTATGTCTTTAAGAAAGGTGCTGAGAAATATTAAAGTATCTAATGAAATGTTTCATGAACAAAAGAAGAGAGTAAAGCCAAATAGATGTTCCCAAGCCTCATTTTCACATTCAAACATCTCCCTACAGATTTAACCACATCTTGTGAAAAACCTGAGAAGAGGTTATAAAGCAAATCACTGGGGTTTGTATCAGACATCCTCCTCCTTCACTAAAACTAAAGCATCGTTTGATTTCCTGGGGTTTTCATGAGTTTCTAGTCTCTGGAAAAAAGCTCCAACTTTTCTTCTCATTCTCTCGAACGAACTCTTTCTAAGCCATCAGGCAGCAGACTCTGCCTCTCAGCTTGTCTCAGGTGACACGCAGTACAGAGAATGCCCTGTGCCAGGACACAGACCCGCTCCCGGATCCTCTTCGGCCCGAACCGAACCCCCGGGGCGCGGCCGCTGCTCTGTGAGCACGGACAGGAGCTGAGCTCGCACCGCTCCTGCCGGCACCGGGAGACCCCGACGGGAAAACGCCGCCGACAATTCGCTCCTGAAGGCTCACGGATAGGAACGGGCTAAGCCAGACCTTTAGAGGAGCATCGTTTACCCAGTTTACCAAAACACGGGCTGATCACCCGGGCGTTGATCTCTGCTCCTGAAGCAAGAGCAGCCTGTACAGAAACAGCTGAAACTCGCACCGGCCTCCTGGGAACACGCGAAGCCACTCGTCCCTGGGAGAGCATCACCATCCTGCCGATGCCGCCCGGCAGGACCGGGGGCGACCCTTTGTTCCGAGCGCCGCAGCAGCGCCCACGCACTCGGCCCCGAGTCCCGCTCGTTCTCCGCAGCAGCAGCGCCCGCACCGGCCGGCCCCGAGGCTCCGCAGCCTCCCTANGTGGGCGTGTCCCTGCATCTCTTGCCCGTGGTGGCGGCGCGGGTGTCACGTGGCGCGCGGCCCCGGACGCGGAAGTGTCGCGCGGGCCCCGCGGGACGCGCGCCGGCAGATCAGGGCCCCGCGCTCGGGCGCTCCGCGAGCAGGGCCGGGACCGCGCCG
>VXBI01013942.1:906392-964592 GCA_013397375.1 Toxostoma redivivum | reverse complement strand
CGCTGTGACCCGCACGGAGCGTTAAGGTGTCCGAGCTCCCTTAGGTTCGGACTGCGCCGTTCTCCCCGGTGTTCTTCCCCCGGGGCTCCGGCCTGAGCCGCCGCGCTGCTCGCTCTGCGCTACTGCTCCCCGTGCGGGTAAGGACCCTGCGTGCCCGTGTGCCAGACCGCCCCTCGCCAGTGCTCCGGGCAGGAACTCGGGTGTCTCCATGGGCTTCTCTTTCCCTATAAGCAAGCGGCCGAGCGGACGCAGCGCTTCCATAGCTGCTTAATGACCGTAGGCACGGTAGCGGGCTGTAACTGCTCGGGTTTGTTTGCTCTCCGCTCCGGCCCTGCGGCTCTGCCGGCTCGCAGCACTAAGCGGCGCTTCTTTCCAGACCCGCATCAGGTCCAAGTAAGACAGTTTATTTTAACAAATTTTGGGTATGCGTTTTTTTTTCCCCCACCACGACTCTGTAGCTCGGTAATCGACTTTCTGCCAAGCACATCTGCAAGCCCAACACTTTAATCTATTTGCAAAGCACACTTTCAGATCCCTTTTTCCCTGTACCTGTAGCTGTCCCGCAGTCAGCTCTGCTGGGCGCAGCTCTGCCGCGCTGCGGTGAAATCGGCCGGGACAACGTGCTGCGTTCACATGCACAACATACACAATCGTTCTGCGTTGACAAGGGATCTGTGTTTGCTTTCGTTTCTGTGTTAGATATGCAAGATGCCTTTAACCGTCTTGGCTCGAAGCGTCTGAGGGGAATTGGAGCTCAAGATGAGAACCAACAAGGTGTACAAGCTCGTCATACATAAGAAGGGGTTTGGAGGCAGTGGTCAGTATCCCCTAGGTCATAAGAGTGAGACCAGCACTCACTTAATTGAAAGCAATTTATTTTAGTGATCTTTTTAACAAAAGAGTGAAGATGAAACTTCGATGTAACAAAGCAGTATTGCCAACCAGAGTTTGGAAAGCTCTTTCTAATAACAGGATACAGCAAAATAAATGAAAGTTATTGGAAGAGACCAAGATTGTATCTAAAAATAAATTTGCTTTATTTTTATTTCCTCCCCTTTTGTTGCAACACTTTTCTCTTAATCTGATGTGCCAGTCACTCTAATGAGTGACATATATGTCAGTGACTTATGACTGCACATAGATGTGTTTCTGAACTCTGGATTGCTCCCTACTTCTAGACTTAGAGCACATTGATAAATCTTGTTGAAATTCTATAGCTGTCTACATTCCTCTGGTGTTTGTTGTATGAAAAGTATAGAAGATGATTCTGGTTGCCTAAACAAGGCACAGTCTTTTGCTGATCACTTCTTTTGTCAAAGTTCTCTTATTTGAATTGTGTGTGCCTGCAAGAGTGGCTGATCTGAAGTGGCTGGGTAGGGACCCTGTCATGTGGTGAATAGAAAGCATTTTGCTGATGTGTTCATCTTGGTTTGATGTATTTATGCGTGCTGAACTGTTGTTTGCAAACATGCAGGTGTCTGTGTTTAGTATATATCTGTTCACTGCCCTCATTCATTTATTTCTTGTAGATGATGAACTGGTGGTGAATCCTAAAGTGTTTCTACAAATCAAGCTGGGAGATGTTGTGGAAATTGCACATCCCAATGATGAATACAGGTGAATTCTCTTTGCTGATGTCAGTGAGGTTGGAGCACTGAAAGGATCTGTTCATGTGTAGTGGTTTCTAGAGCGAGAGGCTCTTAGGGCTGACATAACTTTGCCTCAGAATGCTGCCATGATTTATTTCCGGCTAAAGAGAAGCAAGGAGGTTAATTTTAGCAAACGTGCTTCCTTAAAATTTGTAGAATTCTTTGTGTTTGGTGTTAGTTAGCTGATCTTCCATAGGCCGAGTAGCACCTGAATACAGATCAGCAATGTCTGTATCCTTTTCCTAGATCTGCTGTTACCTAAGGATTATTCTCCCATCCTACAGTAGATCCTAGGCAAAATTAAAATTTTGTGGCCTTGTTGGATGAACCTGTTAATCCTTCAGCCTGTATCTGAAAAGCACCAGTACACCTGTGTGAGGATCTGAGTTCTTGTGTGACTTAATTTCCCATTTGTAGTATCATCTTTGCCTCAAGAATACCTTATAATTATGAAGAGTAAAGAACAAGACAGACAGGTGCAGAGGATGGTGTATGAAGCTTTCTAGAAAACAATAATGTTTCTCTTTAGCTTATCCTGTGGTCCATGTTACTAAATAGTTTTGAGTGTGTGATTTACCAGAGAGACTGTTGGTATCTCAACTTGTCTACCTTTTTTCTCTTTTCCATGCTAGCCCCTTGCTTCTACAAGTGAAGTCACTTAAGGAAGATTTGCAGAAAGGTAAAACTCTAGACTTATGCACAGTAAAATCATAGGAAGAGTGACATCCCTGAGCTGTACCAGTGATTGGCTAATGTGTGTATTTTAATTTAATAAGGAAATCAATGCTTTGTCTGCTTAGCAAGGGAAGGATTTGTATTTTAACAGAAAATGGGCAGTTAGTTCTAAATCTGCATTTGTTTGAGTAATATGAGGATGATTTAAACAAACTTGGCTTTTTAGCCTGAAATTTGTCTTTCATTACAGTCTCACTGTGTTGGTTTTGTACCTGTAAACCACTTGAAACCTGTAGGGGACATTCACTTCTCTGCTGTCCTCTCTTGTTCTTGCACAGAAACGATCAGTGTGGATCAGACAGTTGCACAAGTGTTCCGCCTGCGGCCCTACCAGGATGTCCATGTCAATGTTGTTGACCCAAAGGTGTGTGGTTTTTGCCACTTGTTTCCATCCATTCCATCACCTGACTCAAATCAGAGCCCTGTGACTTTCCCCCTACAGAAGTCTGGGGGAAAAAACATCATTTATTTTTTACTGAAGGATATTTAGTCTTCTTTGCTAAGAAAATGAGCCTTAGACTTTTGAATTATTTATTGGTTTGTTATATGTCTCTTCTTTCCCTACCATCTCTGTTCTCTTCTTGAACTCTATGATCCTGCTTCAACAGAGCTTGGTAGAAGTATAGACATTTCACATATTTTTAATTTTTAGAAATTCATGAGAACCAGGCACAGTAAAGAAAAACAGAAAGTAGCCTAGTCAAAAGAAGAGCCATGGTCTCTATTTGCATTATTTGCATTATTTGATACCACAGAGCCTCTTACAGAGAGGCATTTCCAGTAAATGACCCAACTATTAAAAGAGCTGCAGTCAGAACTTATATTCTGCCCAAGACAAAAATCTGCAGGAGGTGAGGCTTCCTTATTGCCATGAACAATGGCAGTAATTAGTTTTAATTCAGCTTCCAATCTGCACTGAGACTTGCAGTACAAATTTAATCTTTGGGCTTTTTCTCATCATGTTGTGCAATGTTTTGCAGCTCACAGTGGCTGAGGTACATGCACAACTTTGATATTTATTTGCATGGGCTTCCCTTTTATCTTGCAATTTTAGGGATATTGACTTGCTTTTGAATTGCCCTTCTTGTAACATCTGGTTATTAAATGAACAGATTGGTGGGCCCTACTGAAAAACAACCAGTGAAATCTAAGCAGTGTTTTTCATCCATTTGCCAGGAGGTGACCTTGGACCTGGTGGAGCTGACATTTAAAGATCAGTACATTGGCCGAGGGGATATGTGGCGACTGAAGAAGAGTTTGGTAAGGCCCCTGCTGCCCCTGGGCAGGGTGCAGGTGATGAACCTTGTATTTTGCTTGCTGTGAAAGAAGAGAAGTGCTTTACAAAATGCAGAGAACCAAAGACAAAGAGAGTGCCAGCAGCTCCTGAGGATCTTGTGCTATGAGTGGCACATCAGAATTGGGGAAATGGATGTAAATGTGTTGTGGAAAAACAAATCCCATCATTTCCTACTCGGCTGCTATAACATTGATTACTGCCTTGGGCATTGAAAATGCTGTTGAGAGTTCTTTGCTTATGTTCTGAATTTAAATTATTTACTACATTTGGAAGGAATTGAATCCAAATGTTTTTCAAGTAGAAGTATGCTGAAGTGTCCCCTCTCTGAGAGTACCACTTAATAAGCAGCTATTAGAATATCTTCTGCCTGTATCTCTGAAGTGCAGTCTTCAGCTCCTCTAAGTGCAGTGAATTAGGCAAATGATCCCAGTTAGAGTTCAGCTGTGTAAAAAGGGATTTTTTGTTGTCTATTACAGAGGTTCTGTTGGCTGAGCTCTTAGTAGTAACTACACAGATTAGATTTTGTGACTTCTGCTGTAAAAAGCATGTTTGAGTGCAAGTGGTTTTTTGCACATTGTTCTCACTCTGAGTCTGCTCTTCTTCTAACATATGTAACTCTTCTTTCCTAGGTCAGCACATGTGCATATGTCACACAAAAAGTCGAATTTGCAGGTATCAGGTCAGTGCCTCCTCTGAGGGTTTACTATTACTTACTGCTTTATCTTTGTGAGTTTTAAGTATCCAACTGGAGACTCTTCTCTGAAAAATCCTTCATGTTTCATTGTTCTCTTACTCATCTACAGGTTTCTATTTACACCATGGAATGGGGGAAGGCTTCTATCTGATTTGGGGTGAAAGAAACTAATAGTAGGGCAGCCAGCTACACTCATGGCCTCTGATGAAGGCCAAATGATTTTCTTTTTATCTCTTAGAATATTTACCCACCCCCTTCCCAAGCTGTATTAATAGTTCAGAGGGGATTACTTCAGTTGCTTTTGGGGTGACACAGGGACAAGAAAATATGCAGATGCAGAGGGAGATGGCTGTTTGACATATTTTGGGTTAAACATCAGGTTTTAACCAAATAAGCAATCCTTGAGTGCAGATTTTGATACATATCTTACTTGCTCAAATACTGATTCTCTTACCTTCATATTCAAATATTCTGCACTTCTTTTCTTCCAGGGCCCAGGCAGGTGAACTGTGGGTAAAGAGTGAGAAAGTCACTTGTGGATACATCAGTGAAGACACCAGGGTAAGCGTTCAGGAAACAGGGGGAAAGCAGCTTTTCCCTTCCCCTTCCCCACCAGGGTTTTTGTAATTCTATCTTGCTTGCAGATTTGTATGGATCACTGGAATTGGCTGTATTGTGAGGTGAAGAATGGTAATAAGTTCAGGACAATGAATCATTATTAAACCTCAGCTGTGCTGTGCTGGCAGCACTAGCAATGACTATGAGGGGAAATGCCCTGTGATGCAAGGACCACAGTTGTATAAATTGCTGTGTAGTTAACCTCTTCATTTGGGCCTTCTAATGAAAGTGCTTAGTTTTAAATAAGGTCTTGCATTCCTTTGCAGGTGGTGTTCCGCTCCACTTCTGCCATGGTTTATATTTTTATCCAGATGAGCTGTGAAATGTGGGATTTTGATATTTATGGTACGTAGGTACCAGTCACTGCCTGTGACTGGATGGTAGCAGCTGTCCTTTCTGCCCCTACTAGAAAACTGCCTCTGCTATTTTTTTCTGCCATTACCAGCAAACTAAAATATCCTGCCTTTGGCCTAAGCAGTGCTCCAGGGTGTATTGTGCTCTTTCCTTAGATCCTTCCTTACAGTGCCCATTTCTGTCCCTGACTGTTCCATCCCTTTCCTGTCTCTGTAGAGCCTGGGTACCGTTATCTCAGCCACAAAATCACTGTGAGCATTGGAAAGGTTTCTATGGATATGGACATGTTGGGTGAGGAGGGCAGGTGCAAGTTTGTGAATCCTGAAGCCAGAAATGTGTGAAGTCCTGTGCAAAGAGGACCTTGATGTTTTAGATTTCTCTTGACATTGGCTTACTGAGGAAGTGAAACCTGTCTTAGCCCAGCTTGAAGTTGGTAACTTCAGCTGGAAGTATTACAACTTTAGGCATTAAGAATGAGTCACTTCTGTGTCATCCTATTTTTTTTTCTGGCTTAATTCTTCAGCAAACCTCTTGCCACTTCCTTTGACCATGTGTTTAGGCATATGGAAGTGGGCAACTATTCAAATCAGATCTGGCAGGGGATCAGTTGTGCATTCTATGCCTTAAAGACAGTACAGATGCTTTCCCAGCGTGCTTGAAATGTGTTGGAAAAATGAATTAAAGGTCAGGTCCTTTTGCCAGTAAGAGTCATGTTTACATCCTCTGAAAAAATAATGCTTTTTAATCTTCTTATCATAAAACAGTCATGCTTTTTAATCATTTTATCATCTCATCTTAGTGATACTGTCCTTTATTATGCACACAGCTGCTCAAATTTTAATAAATATAATTGTCATAGAATCATAGGGTTAGCTATGCCCCATAGTTAAAGTAACTATTGTTATCTGATGCTTGGGAGATTTTTATTTTGCAGGGGATCTATACTTTGAGAAAGCTGTGAATGGTTTCCTTGCTGACCTCTTCACAAAATGGAAGGTAAATAGTTGATTGAGTTCAGCTTTAATTTTAATTTTTGTGGAATTGTTAGGGGTATCTCTCTGAACAGTTACACATCAGAGTATCAAATTGCTGTGGGTATAAACAAACTGTGTCAACTGTCTGTTTTCTTAACAAAAATCTTGGCAGCTACCAAGAGGAGCTTCTTTAGAAACTAGTGGAGAGTGCTCCTGGTAAATGTGATACAGCCAAGCAGCACAGAATCTGCAGGACAGACCACTTCGTTATTTCAGAGAGGCAGATGGAGCACTCATGCAGATCCACGAATGCAACAGTCTAGGTTTTGTTAGTTACCTTTGTTTCTGGGTGTGAGGGAGCAGAGGCTGTTACTGTATGTGGATATACACAACTTTCTACCAAGTGTGACTTTTAAGGTTTTCGTTTTGCATTTTTCTTCCTGGCCAGGAGAAGAATTGCAGCCATGAAGTGACAGTGGTTCTATTTTCAAGAACTTTTTATGAAGCGAAATCTATAGGTATGCAAATTCTCTATTTTCATGTTTCCATTTTTAAACCTATCTCATCTCTTGAAAGTTGGTCACAGGCTGTCAGGGACTTTTTCTCTTTTTTTTTTAATTGCCATGTTCAAAGTATTCTCTTTCAAGCACAGTAGGTACACAGCCATTGTTATGACAGTACTGAGTGAAAACCTTACATAGAAGAATGTTGCAAATTTTCCTCATCATACTCAAGCTGTTATATTGGTTTAAAAGCAGTTTTTATATTGTATAGGAGGTCTAATATTTCTCTAAGTACTTTGGTTTTTTGTTTGCTTGCTGGGTTTTTTTTTTGTGTTTTTTTGTTTGTTTATTTTTAATAGAAATAACAGCTTCTTGTTGGAAAAGATGAGTCATTTCTATACATGAGCATGGGATGAGATACGCTTTTCCTTCAATTTCAGATGAGTTTCCTGAAACACATCGTGCATCAATTCGGCAGGATCATGAGGGAAGATTTTATGAAGATTTTTACAAGTATGTTTTCCTCCCAATTCTTTTCACCTCTTGTCCCATAGCCTATGTGCAACCTGATGCACGCTTTTGTGCATTTCTTTATAGTTTGTTCATCCCTTCTCACTTCCCCTCGGAGCTTCCTTTCATGTGCCTCATCAGGTTGTGTTTTTCCTAGAGTTGTAGTTCAGAATGAGAGGAGGGAAGAGTGGACCTCCTTGCTTGTGACCATTAAAAAGCTTTTCATCCAGTATCCTGTTTTGGTACGACTCGAGCAAGCAGGTACACGAATCCTCCTTTCTCTGCTTTTACACTTTACTCTCTTTTTTTTTTTAGCTTATTTTTATTTTTAGCTTTATTTTTTATTTAGTTTTGTTTTTATATTTTAGTCAGTAAACTATCCAGTTTCAGTTGGTGTCATGCTACTTAGTGCTCTCCTGGCTGGGCAATTTGCCTTGGTCTTTCTGTGGAACTTAACAGCATCAATTTTGCCTGTAATTTTTGAATTAATAGTATTTAGTACAGATGTATTTTTCTGTGGGTTTTTTATTATATAAAGCTAGTATACAGGAATGATGATTTTTTTTTTCCCTTCTGAATACTTTTGCAGAGGGCTTTCCTCCAGGTTACAATTCTACCTCAGCACAAGGGAACTACCTGGAGGCTATAAATCTTTCATTCAATGGTAAGTTATGAGCAATGGATAAAAATAGTACAGGGAAAATCCATTAAAGCAGTCAATAAATGGCTGTGGACTTGTGTTGCTTTTTCCTTAACACTGTGAGGATGAGGGGAAGATTAGGTGGTCACCTGCCTTGCTCTGAAAAGAAACATTTTGAAAGTGTTGCTGCATTCTGTCTGCAGTGTTTGACAAGCATTACATCAACCGCAACTTTGACCGCACGGGGCAGATGTCGGTGGTGATCACCCCTGGCGTGGGCGTGTTCGAGGTGGATCGGCTGCTCATGATCCTCACCAAGCAGCGCATGATTGACAATGGTAAACAACTGCCTGCATCTCTGAAGGCAAACACTGGTTTGGGAAAGGCTGGGAAAAAGTATCTGCTGTAAGTTGTGTGCTCTGAGAGGAAGGGTTACAGCTGCAAGGCTTGTGTCTGCACTTTGTATTGAAATGAGCAGATTTTTAGAGTACTTACAGGCATTTCGTTTCTGTTGTTTATGATAGAGAACTTCACTGTCTGTGCAAACCTTTCTCTTAAAGGATAATCTTGCACAAGTTGCATTAGTTTAGAAAAATAATTTCTTATATCTCCACTGTTGGTTTGTAACCATACCATGGGACCATTAACTACCATTTTCAGTATTATTGCCTGTTATAATATGATGTGAATACATATTGGGTCCTCAATTCAAATTGATGATCTATTTTGTCTTAGCATATTGGTTGTGCTTGGTCGATAGCTGAACTCCACTGTTGTCTGTTTACAGGGATAGGTGTGGATTTGGTATGCATGGGAGAGCAACCCTTGCATGCTGTGCCACTCTTTAAGGTAATGCTGCTTCTCTTCTCTCTGTTCCTGCTACAAACCTTACTTATTTTGTGATTGGCTGGATACAGTTAGTTGCTTCTGAATTACTCTTACAGCTCCATAATCGCTGTGGCCCTGGTGACTCACGAATGGGTGATGACTACAATATCCCACACTGGATAAATCATAGGTAGGTGAATTCTATCAGCTTTTGCTAAACACTTGTGCTTTGCTTTACTCTTCATGATCTCTTTAATTCCCGTTCTTCTTTCACTGTTTACCTTCTCTGCTTTCTTTGTGAAGCAAAGGAAATATTACATTACTCTTGCAGAACCCTGGGCATTAATGCAACCTAACAGAAATGACAGGGTTTTCAAACAGCTGGTGGGAATCACTACAGTTGTGTAAATCAGAAGTAAATTGTAAATGGCACAGTGGAAGTGTATGTCTCTCTGTGGAAAGAGAATGAACCGGGCAATGCAGGTGCTAAGCATATTAAGAAGTGTCTAAACTGAGGCTTTATAGGCAAAGAGGAGCTTCTCTCAACCACCCCTCCATGTTTTCTATACATTTTTTATGCACAGAAAGGTATCCCATATTCTCTATCCAATAGCTGACTCGGGTTCCTGGTCTGTTTAAACTGTGTAACAAACAAACTAAAAAAAGCCACACTGTTTTTTCTTTCAGTTTCTACACATCCAAAAGCCAACTCCTGTGTAACAGCTTCACTCCACGGATCAAGCTGGCAGGAAGAAAGGTGGGAATCTTTTCTGATTTATATTTTCTTACTAGCTCATCCAATACCTCTTCTCAGTCAAGCATCACAAGTATTCCATCAGCTGGAACTAAGTTTCTGTGTTAAAAGGCTGTAAAAGCAAAGCTGCAAGGTTTGTTGTAGGGTTTGTGAATGAAGGACTAATTTCTAGGTCTTTCCTTTCTAGATCAAACTGGGTAAGAAATGTTTTAGCCACCATAAAAATTAGTTTCATTCTGCAACAAAGAACTCTATGGAGAGGAAGAAAGATTTTGAGAATTGTTTTTCACACAAGTTTGTTACCAAGTATCAGTATTTAGTATTTCTGAAATTGTCTGGCTGCCTCACTGAGTCAGCAAGCTAAACTTTGCTTGGTCACCACTGGAGATGTTTCCTTAGAACATGCTGACTGATTCCCTTCCCTCTGTCTTTCCTGTTGCTCTCTTTTTTTTGTTTGTTTTTTTTTTCCTTGTTTGTTTTTTTGGTCACTTCACGTTTCCTTTGTTGGACCCTCCAGCCACTGACGGAGAAAGCAAAAAGTAATCGTGATGCCTGTAAGTAATTCTGTTCTGGAATGATCTGTCCCACTGACTCCCAAACTGACAAACAGCTGCAGTAACACAATGACACTTCAGCACAAGGAAGGGACAATTGTTGCAAACAAAACATCAGAGCATTTGAGTATTTCCCATGTCTGTTACTCGGGATGCTAATGTGCATGTGCCAGTTGACATCTTGGAAATTACTCATGTAGTGTTTAGGATATATGAGGAAAAGACATTATGGCCTCAGCCAGCCTGATTCAGAGGCACCAACTTTGATAATGGAGCTGCTCCAGCTGCTCTGCTCATGACACTTTGGGATTTCTTTTGGAATAGATAGTTTCCTTAGGGGTGAGAGGTAGATACTCTGACTTATGGATCTTGAACATTCTTACATTTCAGTACTGTGTGATTTTTATTTCAGCATTAGGAGCTCCAAAGGATGCTGAGAATGCTTTGCCTATCCAGGTAGATTATGATGGCTATGATGCCCAGGTGTTCAGACTGCCAGGCCCAGCCAGAGCCCAGCGCTGTACCACTTTCAGGTGAGAGGCTTGGGAGTGCACTGGTTCTAGAGTAACCATGTTATGTGTGCTTGATACATAAAATACTTGGAGAAATACAAGAAGAATTGATCTTCACATGTTCACAGCTGAACAAAAAGCTTCATCTGTCTGTACCTGATCTTCATGACTGATTATCTGGTATTTTGCTCGTAAAATAGTATAATGGGGTTTAGGAAGAGGCATAAATATATTTTCCCCTTAAATATTTAATTTTGTTTGAAGTGGAATAAAGCTAGTCTTTCTAGCAGATTTTTCAAGGGGGTTAGGAAAGTATTTGCACATTGGACTTGCACAAAGTTGAAGAAATAGATTGTTTGATACACTGCGTAGTAGCTGGTGAACAGAGTGAGGAGTCCTCCCTGAAAATGATGCCTGTCTGAATGAGGGAAGAAGCAGAAAAGCTGGGTGCAGGTTCTCAGCTATTCCATGTCCTTTTGTCTGAGGAGAAAGGCTGATTGTTCTCAGGTCCTGGCCAAATTCATTGAATAAACTATAAATTTCAGTGCTTTTTCAGAAATATGGGTTTGACAAGCTTGCTTTGAAGTACTTTTTTTACTTTACTTCTTTCAGTAGTATTGCCCAACTCAGAGCATGTGGACTCACTTGTTAATATGTTAATGAGCAGCCTGTAGGAACTCATGCTGAAAGATACCAGCACTATTTAAATAGTTCATAATTCCAGGCAGTTTCCCTACTGCTACATGTTCCTGGCACTGTAGGCTCTACCAGGTTGGTGTGGTGTCTGTAGGATTGCAGAGGGAGGTGAGCAGGCCCTTTCACAGCCCTTGTGCTGGAACTGTTGCAGTGTTCTTGTTTTGTGTGATGCACAGAAGTATAAATTACCCAAGCAGTCAAAACAGATAGTGATGGCTTCTCTGTAATGCACTTCTTGAGTTCACCTGCTGAGCATCAAATCTTTTGCATGACTTGGGCCTGTTGCAGCCCCGTGATAACTGGGGATTAATCAGTCTTTGCTGTCTCTGGGCATCCCCCTCAGGTCGGTGAGGGAGAGGGAAAGCCGCACGAGGAAGAGCTCCAGCTCCTACGATGTGTCGTGCAGCCCCTCCCTGCAGAGCCGCACGCTGCCCCCGGAGGAGGTGAGGAGCCAGGCTTCTGACGACAGCTCCCTGGGCAAGATCTCCAACATCCTGATGATCCCACGGCCTCACCTGCACCAGTGTGAAGTCAGCAGCTCCTTGGGCTATACCAGCACCAGAGGTCAGCCTGGGGCAGGTGGGAAGGTGCCTTTGGTGGGGAGAGAAGGGGAAAGTTTGTGTTGGCCATTGCCAGGCCAGCACAGTGGAGATGGTGCTTGTATTGGCACTCATGGTAGAGCTTTTCCATAGCTCCAGCTGGCTGTGTATTCTCCCTTTGTCATCCTTATCCAATTCCATTGCTTTTTTTTTAATGGCTTGTCCTAAATAGAAGTGTCCTGACACTGATTTGCTCTTTTCCCTTGCCTATTGTCTTCTTTAGTACTTGACTATTCTCCTGTGCCTGCCTGCAGGTGTGGACATACACAAGGAACTTGTATTATCCAGGTCACCTATAATCTGTCAAATGGGAACTGGCCTTAGCAGTGAGCCCTGGGGGACCCTGCTTATAACATTTTTCTGTGGGGATTTGTTGTCATTAAGACTCACTTTCTGGATCCTTCCTTTTGACAATCTACTGCTGAGCTGTCTCAGTGTGTTAGCAGTGCTGGCACTCCACTTTTGTTCCTTTCCAATTTGTTTTTGTTCTCAGGCAGTATATATACAGTGTCTTCCACAAACCCAGCTCGTTTCTAGGTAAATTGTATTCCTCCTGCAACTGCTTCATCTTCTATCAAATTCTATCCCTGAAGGCTTTTCATGGTTTTTTCATGCCATGCTGTATGACACTGCTACCATATTTATCCTGTCACAGGGATTGCAGTGACTGGTGTGGAGCTGCTCTCACATACACTTGCCATCACATCTACCATTCATGTTTTCCCCTGCTGTCAGTAAATACAACTCTTTTCTTTCTTTGGTATTTCTGTTACTCCTTTAATTTGAAGGATAGTTTTGTGATCCAGCTGAAGGTATTCAGCAGGAGGAGGATATGTGTGGATTAGGACTGGCAGAGAGGGAAGAGTCAAAGAAACAGAGGGTTATCACATGTTGTATTTGACAATTTAGAATGGTAAATGAGACCCTTCCTTCTCTTTGGGATTTCCACTTGTTGGGAAGAGTAATTGCTACTTATCTATCTGGTATATTTTCCTCTCCTGTTTGTAAATAACTTCTGTTCTACACTGAATAGTGACAACTAACTGGTATCTGGTGGAAATCATGTCCCATGTCTTCTGGGGGTAATCCCTGCTTTCAGTGCTCAGATCTGAGTGTTGCAGAAAAGGCCTGTGTACAAGGCTCAGCTCTTGGTTCTACTGTGTCTTTGGTACTCATCGTGAACTTTCTGTTATGTCAGTCTTTTGATTTCTCAAGAATTCTCAAAGGTCTGAGTAGTTCTTCATAATTGTCTTAGCAAGTGGTTTCTTTATGGATTCATTTAGTAGAAGTTGACAGTTTACGGCGGTGCTGTAATGGCAGATGGGATAATGCTTTTTCTTGTCTGGGTTCTTGTTTACATTGTAACTTTCAGGCTGGATAGGAATTGCTTTCAGCTTCTCTGCCTGCTTATTCCTTAGGTTTCCTTATTTCCCCTTACCCTGGGCAATCATCCCATCCGTGCGCAGTTGATTCCGCGGTGCCAGGCTGCTGCAGGCTCTCAGCGTGGCTGTTTTGTTGTGCAGATTTCCTGGAGAGCACGCTGGAGTCGCAGCAGCGCGACTCGAGCGCGCCGGGCCGGTTCCACGTGGGCAGCGCCGAGTCGCTGCTGCGCGTGCGCCCGGGGGGCTTCGCGCCGCAGCGCGCGCTCATCAACCCCTTCGCCCCGTCGCGCATGCCCATGAAGCTGACCTCGAACCGCCGCCGCTGGATGCACACCTTCCCCGTGGGTGAGCCGCTCCCAGCGCCCCTCCCTGCCCCGGCACCTTGTCCGGGATCAGCGCAACGAGAGAGCCGCTGGGAGCTCCGTGTTGGAGTGCTCTGCACAAATGAGCGTGCAGAGCAATCCTCTTTTGGGAAATACCTCTGTTTGCAAACAAGCAGCAACAGGTCCAGGGCAATTCCCCGTTGAAGGGAATTGTAACTGCAATTTGGGTTGATTTTCTGATGCTGAATTGTTTGCATAATTGTTAAATGCTTTGTAAGTAGCCTCTCCAAAATGTTTTTAAAAATATTTTGCTTCACTTGCTTCAGAGGAGATGGCTCTGAATACTTTGTGAACATGCTTTCTTAATGTCTATTAGCTCTCATTGCCTATGCTGTTTGCAAAAGAAGGCTACAGTCAGCTGAGGAACCAGTGCAGATGTGATCAGTGATCCAATTGTACCTGTGTAGGTCCCTCAGGTGAAGCTATCCAGATTCATCACCAAACCCGGCAGAATATGGCAGAAATGCAGGGCAGTGGGCAGCAGGATTTGACACATTCCTCGGCAGAGCTGCTGGAGCTGGCTTACCATGAGGCAACTGGCAGGTGAGCCATTGCTCAGTCTTGAATGTTGGGTTTATAGAGCATGAAATCAGGTCTGTAGATAGCCAGTTAAGCTTTATTTCTCTCCTGAGGGGATGTGAGTAGCTGGTGCTTTGCTGTCCTGCAAAGGCAGTGCTTTGGTTATTGCTGGAGGCAAGGAACAAACAGTATGGACAGATGTGGAATGCTGTCACAGCCTTCTCTGTGCTCCCTTGTGCTGTTCCATCTCTGCCAACATCAGTGAGGGACGAGGGGCTGAGGGCTTGTTGTGTTTGCTAAAAGCAGGGAACGGCTCGAGTGAGGAAGGTTGTACAAAGCAGGCTGCTTTGTTTCTCTGCAGACACGTCAGCTCCCGGCACCCAGGGGATAGCGGCTCCTTCCTGAGCTTCGGCGGGCCCGAGGAGTACGGGAACGGGCTGGGGGCCGGCCCCGGAGCAGGTACGGGCAGGGGCGGGGCCGGGACAGCTGAGCCACGGGGCAGGGCTCCGGCACGGCCCGGGGACAGGCACTGCAGAGCAGGAAGGATCAAAAATGGGGAAACAGCGATCTGCTAGTGCACTTACTGCACTTCTTGGGGTATAGGAGTTCTTTGGGTTGCTCTGTTGGTTTTAGTTCGGTTTTCTTTAATGTTTCTCTACTTCTCTAGGTGTGTTTTATAAAGTTTATTGTAAAAAGGTGCTCATTGTTGGCTGATAATAAGCTCTCAGGCAGTAACTAAGTTCCATAATAACAAAGCAGTGATTTCAGACACAAAAAATAATTAAATATACACTGGTATTCAGAAGCATTTTTTTTTCTTGGTGGAGTTGCCTTAAGCTGTTTTCCTTTAGAGAGAAGACATGTCTGTACTTTCACTTGTAGATTACCTCTATCTTCTTTAACTTGCCCAGACACCTGAATTAGTGGAAATTTCTTTTCAGTCCTGTAAATGGAACAACATGCCATGTTAAGCATTCTCCTGTATTGTCTGTTTTTTTGTGGATATGCATTTTAGCTAGGCACATGGAAAAAAGTTGAACTTTTGGACTAGAGCATTCAAGATCTATGTTCTTTTCTCAAAACCAATTTAAGGATTTTTTTTTTGAGACTAAATTTGCCCTTCTGAATTATGTTGGATTAAGACAATTTTGTTTTCCCTTATGCCTGGCAGAGCCATAAAGAAGTTAGCAGACGTAATTTACTTGTGCCTCATCTTGTATTACATAGTCACATTAAAAATTATTTTCTGTTGCTTCCTTCTGTGGATTTCATCCGATTACATTGAATTTTCTTGCTTTACATTTTTCGTATTTTCTGGCTTCCAGATAGGCTCAGTTTGTTTCTGCAATTGCTAAACTGCATTTCAGCTGGATGCAGTTTGCACAATGTAAATGCAGAGCTTGTCCTGGCAATTAACATGCCTGCATTTCACAGAATTTGTGTCTGTAGACCCTCACCTATCTAGAGGAGCCACACTGGGTACTCAGTGATTGGACTGAGAATTCTCCCCTATGGTTTGAGTCACCTATGGAATGAAACAGTTTGGGAGGCAGTTGTGGTGTTTTTTTTTTTCATTTCCAAAAATGCAATTTCTTACTGAGCCTGCAGCTAAGTTTGGTGCATCATGGGCTTCAGCCCATGAAAAATGATCCCATCTATTTCCCCTGGGGTTTGGGATGTTGTCGCTGTTGCCCTGCAGATGGAGGTGGTGGCTCAGACGGGTGAATCCTGTTGCAATTCCCGGTGTGGATGGCAGATGGCAGGAGGAGCTGGTGAAAGGTGAATTCTCAGAGCCATCTCCTCCCCCGAGGCTTACTGGCATCATCACGTAGCAGATATCCACCCTTCCTCTTACAGGGGAGCAGCTACGGTGTTGATACCAATTTCCTGTTAAATCTACCTAAGCCCGTTTTAAACAATAGTTCCTTTTAAATATTTGTAGGGTTACTGAAATTTTTATTTTGTTAAATGGCTTTAAAGGCAGCAGTTTTTGTCTCCTTAGCAGCTTTTTTTCTCTCATGTGCCACACCAGCTCTTTATAGGAGCTTATAGCATCTACTTTTCAAGATGTTTCACCATTTTGGGAAGGAGGATTTTGTTCCTGTTTTAGCTACTGAGCATTTCTAGTGAGATGTTCAAATTTGATCCAAGATGTATTTTTTCCTCATTAATTGGCTTAGTGTTTGTTTCCTGCTGTGCAGGACCCTGAGATTTTCAATGCAGAGAAATTCTGTATCTTAAAACATCGTCACGTTTCTGATTTATTTTTATTTGAAATTCAAGAGAAATGCATAATTGCTTAAAATAAAACACATTACTTTCTTGTAGGGGTGAACCTCAAAACTCAGAACAAGGATTCCTTGGAAGATGCTGTCTCTAATTCTCCAGATCCAAGTAAGCAGGAGACAGATTTGGAAGAGAGTTTGCATAGGTGGGAAGATGGGGAGGGAAAGGGCATGTGCATATATAGAGGCATCAGGAAGTGGTAGGCAAGAAACTGAGGAGCCTCCTTGGCTTTTGGCAGTGGTTTATTTTGGCCTGCAGTAATTTGTAGGATCTGCCTGTACTGTCTCACTGTGATTGCAGTTCTGGAGCTCTTAAGAACATGTGAAGCTGTTTGTTGTGTTACAGCTGAAGTCCTTTCCTTACCAGACACTATTATGCAAAAAGCTAAAGCTGCTGAACTCGTATCTGCCTCTCAGGATATGAAAAGTTTGTTTGGTACCAGCTTGTTGAAGTAGAATTAGTGCAGTCAGTTTCTGAATTTGGTACCATTTACTGAGAAGTATCTGCCTTGACTTCCTAGAGAAACAAGTGTGTCACTGCTTAAGAAAGCATCTTCTCTGTAGCAGTCTGTCCTGTATTACTTTCTTGTGCAGTGTTCCTGCCACTGGTGTTAACACTTCTATAGTAAAATAAATTTCTGTCTGTAGGATCTCTGTGACAAGAAATTAAGCATCAGTAGGTGATACAGATTGTTTGAATTGGGTCAGAATGTAATGCAGTGGTGAGCTGGTGATTTGGTATAATCTAGTTAGCTTTTCCTTTTCAATGTCTAGTTTTACATCCCTGTAATCTCAAAACTGCAGCATAACTCTAGGAAAGGGTGTGGGAAAAGATTGCTTTCCAAGTTACTATTTTTCTGGTCTTCCCACCCCTCTGGATATATCTTCTGTTTTTATAACTGTGGAAATACTCCCTTTTCTGCTGTTGTACTATTCCAGAAAGAGGCTGGTCTGTCATTCTTTCTCTCCTCCTCTCCAGCTCTTTCTGCCGTTGTCTAGGATGCAAATCTGGTCTGATTTTCTTGTTCAGACTTGGAATGTTGATCTGTTTATTAATAATCAGTAACTGCACCTGACTTGCTGTAATTTTGGAAGAGCAGTGGCTATGTCAGCTCTAGCTTTCAATCAAGAGGAAATTAAATGTATTAACTTTGAATGCCTTTTGCATGATGGGATTGAATCAGCATGTGCACTGCATTGTTTAACAAACTCTGTCTCTTTCTCTCCCTCCCTTCTTCCTGTTTTCTTTTACCCTTCCCATTCCACACCCCTTTTTGTCCCTGTTGACTTTATGCCAACTCTATTTTTCATCTCTCATTTTTTTTAACTCTCCTCTTCACTCACTTCTTTCATCCTGCTCTGCACCCTGTTTTTCCACGGGTGACCACACGTGTCCCCCTTGTGTGCCCCCATGACACAACGAGGCAGTTCTGACGCTGTCTGCTCCCCCCATAGTGCCAGGCTTCTGTTGTACAGTTGGAGTGGACTGGAAATCCCTCACAACCCCAGCCTGCCTCCCTCTCACCACGGATTACTTCCCCGACCGCCAGAGCCTGCAGAACGATTACACCGAGGGCTGCTACGACCTGCTGCCAGAGGCTGACATTGACAGGTTTGGCCAGCACCTCCTCTCCACAGTCCTGTGCTTAAGGAGCAGGTGATGGAAGAGGATCACTGCAGTGTGTACCAGTGAATGATGGACTGCTAACAGAGCAGCAGAATACTTACATGGGTTTTTATTTTTCCAGTGATACCTTTGGACCTTTTCTGATGTTCCCACCTGACAGTATGGTGTGCTCCACAGATTTTATGTTAGAAACTGTTTGGATACAAATTTTTGTGTCTCTTTTTTTTTTTTTTGTTGTGTTTTGATCAAAATATTCAATCTCAAGTCATCATCTCTATTAATCTGCTTTCTAGCAAGTGTTTTGGAAACACTAATGAGCAAATGCATGTGGACACAGTATTTAAGATGCTTATCCTCACTCTAAAGGATATTTAGTTTAAAGAATCTTGATGAAAAACTGTGTTACTTGGACAAACAGAACTTCTCTGCTTGTCTTGGAGGCCTCTGGTAACTATTCTTTAATAGGGTTAGTTTGGTTTTTTTTACTGAAGCAATCTCATTATCTTGAACTTTTTTCAGTCTTTCTATAACTTGTAAAATATCAAAAGACCTGCTCATGCTGCTGCTTTATGGGAATAAAAAAACCCTGAAGTATTAATGAGGGTGATTGAAATACATAGGAAGTAATGGGATTAATGAAGAAACACCTGAAAGAAATGTCTGTAGGAAGGCAAAGTTCAGAGCAGGAGTTGCACTAAGATGAATTCTGTCCTCTAATTCCTCCCAGCTCTCCACTTCCCATTGTGGGAGAGGCTGGAGCAGTGCTGCCCACTGGCATTCTGAGCTCTCCTGAACATGTACAAACTGCACTGAGGCTGCCTGCAAAGTGCCCAAAAGCCATCTTTGGGGAGTTTATTGTTTCACAACTGCTGTAGGCAAATTTGTTACTAGTTGCCAAAGCGCTTTCAAAGGCAGCAGTAAGTATTGCCAGACAGTTAATTACCCTGTGTCAAAAGGTGCCCCTTTCCCCTCCTGCTCCCACAGGCAGGTGTTCCAGAGCAGAGCTCAAATAGGTGTGTGGTCAGCTTCCTTATTCTAGTCTGCTTAACCTTTGTGTTCAGGAGGGATGAGGAAGGAGTGCAGATGACAGCCCAGCAGGTGTTTGAGGAGTTCATTTGTCAGCGTCTCATGCAAGGCTATCAGATTATTGTGCAATCCAAACCACAGAAGCCAGCCCCAGCTGTGCCACCCCCTCTCAGCAGCAGTCCCCTCTACAGCAGAGGTGAGTGACCTGGGCTTGACAAGTCAGGCTTTTCTCTTTGCTTCTGCCAGTCCCAGAAAACTCGAATAAGGCACGTCCACCAGTTGCTCAACACTGTGTTGGCTGTCCTGTGGTGGTTCTGCCCATGGAAGTTCTAAATGGGTGGTGTATGAATCTCAAGGGCTCTTCTTTGCTTATGATATTAACAAATCTTTACTGTAAGAGCAAAAGACTCCTTGTGTAACTGCTCCCTAAAAGTGCGGCCTGAAAGATGAATTTTAGCTTGTGCTGAATTCAGGCCACTTCTGGACTCCAGTTCTGGAGTCTTTCTGTAGGCACAGTCTGATGAAGTTCTGAGTACTGCAGCATGCTGAAAGGGTTTTGCTTTTTACAATTAGGTCTTGTGTCAAGAAATAGACCTGAGGAAGAGGATCAGTACTGGCTGAGCATGGGCCGTACTTTCCACAAAGTCACCTTAAAAGACAAAATAATTACTGTGACTCGGTACCTGCCAAAGTGAGTATCTCTCTGCTTGAGCAGTTTGCTGTCAGTGTTCAGATGAACATTCTTCTCCAGCTCTGTGCTTGCTTGAAAGAACACCACCTTTCTTTTTAGGAGAAGAGAAACACCAGTATCAGTAAATACTGAGAGTAATGCTTGTGTTTGGTCTTTTAGGTATCCATATGAATCTGCTCAGATAAACTACACCTACAGCTTGTGCCCCTCACACTCTGACTCTGAATTTGTCTCTTGCTGGGTAGAATTTTCCCATGAGAGACTGGAAGAGTACAAGTGGAATTACTTGGATCAGTATATCTGCTCTGCTGGCTCAGAGGATTTCAGGTGAGAGCTCCTTTTCCATCCAGACTGTTCTGTGTCCTAGTTGCCTCTTTTCCTTTTTGACCTAAAATTTCATCATCAAGTTCAACCCACGAATGCTCAGCACTCCAGGGAGAATATCTGGCCTGCTTTCACTGTCAGTTCCCAGCAGCTGTTGCCTTGTAGGAACCTTGCTCTGTGTTGCTGCTGCATTATCTGACCTTTGATACAGACTCTTGATCTCAAAATTCAGCATGAACTTCTTTTTTCCCTTGCTACAAATGCAAAGAAATAAGATGGCATTTTGTACCACACAGATGCTTTTCTTGGCTTCTTACTGATTTCTGGATCTGACTCAAAATTTCCATTTATTTTGAAGCTGTTGCAGCTTTTCTTGAGTGCTGGGCTTGACTGCAGTCCTACTCCTAAGCTGTGGAGCAAGTGCTTACCAGAAGTGTGGAATATCTCCACTAGTATCAATAGCTTTTTTGATATCTTCTCTCCACACAACCAGTCTTTATCATCTTTACTTTTCAGGTCTCAGTCAAAATACCTCCTACGCTAATGTGCACCTTGAAAATTCCTTTTTGCTTGCATATTTTTAGAGCAAAAGCTTTTGGAGCTTATCTTTTACAGAAAAGAAAGCATATCTCTGTGTGACAATTACTCTGAGGATAGCCTTGTTGCCAGTAACATTCAAATTGCTGACCATTCCTTTGCACGTGTGTTCATTCTGTCTCAGTGGTCGCTGCACTCACTGAGATGTGCAGCAGGTAGATTTATATTTTAGATTCTGGAAAACCCTTCCCAGCTCTGTCCTGCCTTCCCCATTGCTGCAGCCTTATCGAGTCGCTGAAGTTCTGGAGGACGCGGTTCCTGCTGCTGCCCGCCTGCATCAGCGCCACCAAGCGCATCATGGAGGGGGAGGCGCACTGCGACGTGTACGGCGACAAGCCCCGCTCGGACGAGGAGGAGTGGCAGCTCCTCGATGGCTTCATCCGCTTCGTGGAGGGCCTGAACCGCATCCGCCGCCGCCACCGCTCCGACCGAATGATCCGAGTGAGTGCCCGGCCCCGCTGGGGCTGGCGGTGACCCGAGCCGCTGAGGAGCCCTTAGCAGGGCCACCCCCGCCCATGCCAGGGTGGGGCTCGGTGCCCGTGTCCCTGTAAGCCAGCCCTAGAGGACACTGCTGACCCGTGTGCTGTGTCAGCTTTCACACCGTGGGGCTTGGGAACAGCTCGAAGGAAATTTTCCTGGGATGAGCATCCCGTGCTGCTGTGACTGGAGCCAGGCTTGGGGACAAGCCAGGCTCAGGGACAAGCCAGGCTCTTCAGCGTTCTCTTGGCCTGGCACTGCTCTGTTTTATACCGTGGCCAGTCCTTTCTTACCCAGGAGCCTGATGCCTCCTCTTTGCAGATGTGCTCTCCTTTGTGCTGCAGGTGGGCTTAGCTTGGGTGCACACTCTGCCCTGTGATGCACACAGTTCATCTAAAGGGGTCTGAGGTAGTTAAGCTGGTCACTTCTGGGTTAACTTGGGTTGGTTTTGTGCTGCACATTCAGGAGAAGGATTGGGAAAAGAGAAACATGTGAGTGAATTTTTTGGTAAACAATAGTTTCAAGAGGCTGAAGAGTAACTGGCTAATGTGTATGTTCCCATTCTCACAGTAAATGGGTAATTTATTTTGAAGCAAATTCACCTTTTCCAGAATAACAAACATTTTATTTTTGGAATAGCATCCACACGAGACACTTGGCTATTCCACTTCTTGTTTACCAATGGTTTGACTCCCTTTTTAAAGTGTGCTCAATAAAGCCCTGCTGACATGAGGTGGTGTGTTCTTGCTTACTAGTTAAGCCTAGCTTGACTAAGTCTGTGCTTCCATTTCTTTTCTTTGTTAGAAAGGGTCTGCCATGAAAGGCTTGCAGATTGCTGGTCCAATTCCCACTCATTCTCTGGAGCAGTCTGGGCCTCCCATTGGGAAAAAAGGAACCTCAGCACTGTCAGCTCTGCTGCAGATGGAAGCCAGTCAGAAGTGAGTCTCTGCAGGCTGTGTGAAGAGCCTAGAACATCCTTCCTACATATTGCACCTGGGCTGGCTAAAGCACATTTAGGCAACTTTGCCTCATGTTCTGTTAAATACATAAAAGATTAATATTTTTAATGCTAAATTAATATTACTCATGTATAATAAAACTGAGTTCAAGGGTCCATGTTGTTTGTGAGGGGTAAAAGGTACTTAAGGAATGTTGGATCTGTGCCTCAGTGTGTGGGAAATCAAATATCTGAAAATACAGCAATACCCCTCTGCAACAGTTGCTTTTGGGGGGAAGCTGACACAAAGTATGTTAGAATAAACTCTGCATTCCTTCCTTTTCTTTTAGGACACTGGGGGAGCAGCAAGCAGCCATGCTTTCTGGGAAGAGCTCTGGCCAGCCTTCGGAGAGTGGGAGCATTGCTATCACACCCACCTATATGGACAGCCCTCGGAAGGTAAGGGCTTCCTGGCCTTTCTCTAGCTGCTGTTTCTACATAAGAATTCCTCAAATAGTCAAAGATTATTTCTCTGAGCACTTGGCTAAATCATACCACATCTTACTCTGTAATCCAGCAAGGGCTGCTCCTATACTGACCTTTGTGTGCAGGGGCAGAGGAATTCAATTCTGTAAGTGTGACAATGGTATGGAATCCCTGGGATGCCATCTCAGCATTTTGCTGATCTAAGTTTGCTAATCAGTGCATTTCCTTTGCTGGTAGCACATTTCATTTCACTCATGGCTTGGCAATTGGGTGTAGCAGTACAGTGTTGAGTGCATCTGTGTGCAGGCTGTCTTGGAGAGCAAAATCAACCTCTAGATTGTGACTGTGTGAACACTGAGTGGGATTTTAACAGCAGGAACTTGAGTCTCTTGCCTCTGTTTAGAGGAGGGGGTGTGTTCCTGAGAAGTGGTTTAGATGTCATTCCTTCTGGCTGGACTCCAGGCTGGAGAAAGTGGTCTTCCTGGAGCTCTCTTGAGACATTTAAAGAAAAGACTGTGCTATCCCTCAGCCTTTCTGTCAGCTGTCCTGTGAGAGCAGGAACTCCACCTCCCCGTCCAACCAGGAATATTTGATTATTTTTCTGTGTTCTAACATGAAGGTTTTTCAACAGAAGTAACAAGGAACTGAATAAAGATACAGGATTTAAATGTGACCTGTCTTTGGTTTCAACAGTTCAAATATTGCAAAGAAGAAGTTCTCAGATTCACCACTATCAATCACTTCTTTCAGCATTTTTTCTCCAAGCATCTAATGTTTCTACATCCACTGTTTTGTGCCACCACTAGGAACAAGTATTGTGTTATCCTGGAGACTTAGATATTCAAAGCTGAAGTGGTAGAACAACTGTGATTACCTTAGTACTAGACACTTACTCGTAGTATTAGTGTTTGGAGAGCACAGATGAGTCTGGAGCAGGATGTGCCAGGCCTGGAAGCAGTAGGTGCTCAAATTGACTTGAGGCATGTGTGCAAATTTCCACATCATAATTCAGGCTTTGCATGCTTGTCTTCTACCATTTTGAAAAATCAGCTTCTCTCTTTAAATACAGAAATCTTAAATGTCCCTTTCTACCAGTAAAACTAGTGAAAATTGCATGTGAGATACAGGAGAGAATAATGTGTCCAGTTGTTCTGTATGGCAGAGGGGGGAAAAGGCAAAGTGGGCTTCCCTAGCAGTAGCACAGGAGTGTGCTGGGACCAAATTTGCAGACCTTGTGCTACCAGAAAATGCCATCCTGAGTAATGTTAAAAGTAATGTTCAAAAGCCTCTCTGGAAGGCTGACTGGAGACTCTGGAAGAGTCTGTTGTCAATTTGAAGGCCTTTCATGCTGCAGCAGTAAACACTCCTGTAAATATTTACACACAGGGACTGGGAGACAAGCAATTGGAATCTCCTAATTGATGGCTCATGCCTGTTGGAAGGTTGCCAGTGGGCAGGCAGCATTGTGCTCACTTGGGAGCAGCAGCAAATGAGTGCCTTGTGTCACAGCCCCTGCAGGGCTCCTCTGCACAGGGAGGTCTGGCTTTCCACACACTTGCAGCCAGAGAACTGATAAATTATCACAGCTGAGGGCTCTGCCAGCAGCCAAGGGAGCAAATGCTTTTCTAGGATGCTCTTCAGTGCTTCACTTGACTTTGTTTCAGAGTAGAACTGACAAGTCACTTCAGCCAGCTACTGGGCAACACAGTGTGGTTTTAACCCAGTGAGTTCCCTTGAGCCATGATCTCTTTGGGAAGTCTTTGCCTTTGTGGATGTGTTTCTGCACTATGTAAATTGCCAGTCATGTAACCCTGGCATTGATTCTTTCCAGAAAATGTTTTATATGTATGTACCAAGGTAAGCTTCATCTTGACTGCAGGCTAGACAAAAATATTTTGCCGAGGGAGCAGAATAAAGAATTGCAAATAGGGAATGAAAATCTAGGTGAGTTCCACTGCATTGTCTTATGTGATAAGAGATTCTTGACACATCTTTGAATGGCAGCTGGTGATAAATTCACCGGGGTTTGTAAGTAGGCAGGAACACAGCACAGGCAGTGTCTGTTTAATTTTGCATGAAGTATTAAACACAGTGTTGGAAGGATCTTTGTCATTAGTTTTTCTTCCCTTTCCTTTGCACCATACCAGACCTGCATTTAAGTGGAGGAGAGTGCTTCCTGGAAAGAGCTCCTTTGCCTCTCCTACTTTATAATTTGAATGTCTACAACAGATTAGAAAAAAAACAGTCCTTCTTTGGATATTTGTCATTACACCTGTGGTTTCTGTATTTCAGTTTTGTATTTGGGATGGAAGCCCCCATACTTCAGAGCTCAAGACTTTCTCCTTTGAAGTATGGAGGGAAGGCTGCAGTTTCAATTGGCTTCTGATCTGTGTGGGTTTAAAAATGTTGGGAAAGCATCTGTGCCAAGGAAGAGCAATGTCTTGTTACAGAGAGAGAAAGTAAAGATGTGTGTGTGAGTAATTCCTGAT
The DNA here is from genome assembly GCA_013397375.1 of Toxostoma redivivum. Taxonomy (NCBI): domain Eukaryota; kingdom Metazoa; phylum Chordata; class Aves; order Passeriformes; family Mimidae; genus Toxostoma; species Toxostoma redivivum. The sequence goes on along the minus strand of VXBI01013942.1, from coordinate 939,452 downwards.
GCTGTGCATTCTGCTGCATCTGACCTGCTGGGTCTGGGATTTGCATTCTCCTCGTACCTTCTCTCTGTGGTCATTTCATACTTGCACAACCTTGAATTTGCTTTTCTTCAACTCCCTGTTCCTGTTGCTGTTGCCATTAATGGGCCTACTTCCTCTGATGCCTTCAGGATGGGGCCTTCTTTATGGACTTTGTTCGCAGCCCACGCACAGCTTCAACCTTCTACTCCCAGGTTAGTTTGGAATGGGTTCTTGTCATCTCTGGCTTTTGGATTGAGGTGGTGGACAGCATTTGTGTCCTGAGCTTGCCATGCTGGGAACCTGTGTTAGCTTCCAGATACTCTCATTGAGAGTGAGATGTAAAGCATTGGCAGGACAAAGTGGCAGATGCAACCATTTTTTCCACCATTCAATGTTTGTACTGTGTTTTGGATGTTCATGTGCCCTGTCTCACTGTCCTTTGCAGTACTGTCTTGACAACTACTAAAGCTGCTCTTTTTGTTTTTCAGTAAGTGCTTGTTTTCCACCTTCCCTCACTGAACAAAATGGCAACAGCTCACTTGTCTGGTTCTTGGCTAAATTTCTTCTGTGGTGTTTGATTGACAGGTGACTCTGGAGATATCCAAGTCAAATCGTGTCCTTGGATTTCTAAACAACTGAGGCTGAAAATATATAATATCATCTTGGTTTAAAAGAGTCCTTGTGACAGAAGTCATTTGTCCACTTAACACCAGTTAAGAATTAGCAGTAACAGTGTGGCCATAGGAAATGCTGCTGCTTGAAGTGAGCCCTGAGGAGGGAGAGAGGCTTTTGCTGGCTGTGGGCACTGTAGAGTTGACCCTGAAGCATCTGCTGATTTTGGCTGCCCAAAAAAGGGACATCTGCCATTACAGATTCTTGGGATGTGAGAAATGGCATGAATAAAGGACTCTTGGCTGTCAGACCTAAGTCAAGCTACCAGCTTTGTGATTTTTAGCTGTGTATGTGCTGTGGATTCATCACTGCAGAGCAGCCCCCATATTTACACCAGCTTGAGTTCGAGTTACTCTGCCGTTCGTGTTCTCTCCCCCACCTCTCCAGCTTTTACATAATGTACCTTTACTAAACCATACGTGTTAATGACAGATGGCAATTACAGCCTGTACTTAGCTGAATCCTTCAGCATTCATGCTCTTTCTGAAATGATTTTATGTTAATTTTGTGAACTATTCAGTCTACCATTGGAATAGTGTGAGTGTTCCTGCGGGAGGAAAGTGTTCCTGTTGTCTTGGCGACATAGGTGTGGGTGGGTGTCAACCAGCCTTCTCATACTGCCCTGAGAAAGGAGGCAAGAGGAGCTGATTTTTTTGAGCATTATGAAACATGAATTCGTGTGATACATTTGCATATTTTTGAGAGTTAGACTCGAAACTGTATTTGCTAAATGCTTACTACTTTCCCATAGTGATAAAGGCTCCTGTTCTGTGTATTGTGTGCTTGTAATCATAGTTATTTGCTTGGGTTGAAAATGTCAGGTTTGGACTGGTGTTGCTGGTTTGTCAGTAGTTCTCTCAATGCAGTTGTTGCTGGGTTGGTGATCCACATCTTTATTTGGGTCTGAATTTGTTGTTTGTCAGGAGCTCTGTAGTGATGACAAAATAAGACTGTATTTATCCCTTCTGCATATGCTTGTTATACTTCCTTGGAGTATTGCTTATTGTTGACTAACTTGGACTGAGGCACAGATGATGTGGGGAGGGGAGAAGATGGGAAATGGATTACATGATGAAATTCATAGAGATATTGCTGTGTTTACTCCTCCCAGGTCTCTATTGATCAATCAGTTCCTGCAACCTCAGATGGCAGCAGCTTGCTGCCCTCAGGGCAGGTCCCTGACAGGGGCAGCACCCAGGCCCTGGGGAGCACCCAGAATGCTGCAGACCTGGGATACAGCACAGCTGGTGCTGCAGAGGGCAGGTAGGAAAGGCACAGCAGTGCTGTACTGCAGAGCTGTTCAATTCCAGCCCTTCTGGTGTCAGGGAATGGGCACTTAAACAGGAACCTGGGAACAGGCTGTGCTGTGCCTGTCAGCATGAGCAGGCTCTTGTCACAAGACCTCACTGCAGCATTTCCACGTGCAGAGAGTGGCAGTAAAATAAGCCCTGCAACCCAGTTTTCCAGAATTAAATGAACACAAGGCCTGATTTCTCCACCCACAAGAAGGGCTTCATTCTTCAAGAAATGAAGAAATTCCGTTTCTGAAGTGTGCTAGTAGGAAATCAGGCTTTGAATTGCCATCTTCTGTCTGTTTTGGCAAGGGGTGGGGGGGCCTACAGGTCTAATTGAATCAAGTGTAGCTTGATGAAATCCAAGAGGTTCTAACCTGGAAGCAACACTGGGGAGAAAGCAATGTTGAAAATAAACTTTGTTAGCACCTGTTTCCTGTGGTTGCATATTACAGTAAAAAGAAAATGAGCCAGCTTCAAAATGTTGGCTCTCGATTGCTGCAGAGTACAGCTGGATGTGACATATTGTACATTGGGTCCGTATAGCAATGTCCTGGTGACCTCAGGGAGGAAATACTCATCTGATGCTTTTAGTTATCCTTCTTGAGATGAAATAAGAATTAAATGTGGCAAAGTCATTGTTGAGAAGGGAGCAATTTTCTTAAATGTACGTATTTGAACAAATCTGGCAGCTTCCATGATTTTTGATTGTGTTTCTGTTTACTGCCCAGCTCTCAGCAGTGTTCAACAAGTGCTCTGACTTCCTCCTCCACTTTGGTAGAGATTCTTGAAGCCATGAAACATCCCACGTAAGTTTTTGATATAAATGGGCTTAATATCTGATGAGATGTTTAATAAGAGGACATGAGAAGTGGAATCACTCAAAGGAGAGCCCCATGTCAGCTGTTGAAGAGTTTTAAACTTCTTTTTGTTACTCGGTTCCAGACTCTCTAATAAGGAATTTTATAGAAATTGAGATACAAGCAAAGACTTCAGTTATTAGAGTCCCAGAACCCTGTCAAATCAAAAATTCCCAGTAAGTCAGTAAAGGGCTGTCAATGTCAGCTCTTCATCTTGGTACCAAAAGCCAATGAGACATCAGTCCAGGGGCACTGTGCAGTTCTTGTTCCTGACTTCCTATCCTCCCTCCTACACTTTTTTTTCTTACCCCCAGTGATTTTTGTCTTTGTTACCTGAAAGAGCTCTCAATCAGCCTGTGTTAACACGTGACTTCTGTGCTTCAGCACAGGGATCCAGCTGCTCTCTGAGCAGAAGGGCCTCTCCCCCTACTGCTTCATCAGTGCAGAAGTTGTGCACTGGCTGGTGAATAATGTGGAAGGGGTGCACACCCAGGCCATGGCCATTGACATAATGCAGGTAAGGAAACTATCCAGGAACATATGGAGGGCCAGAAATGCCTCACTCTGTGAAGACAGTAAAGTTTTAGAGCAAAACATAGCAATAATTTCTGTTACTTATTAAAATCCTCTTATGGATGAGTATTGAAAGCAGTGCTCAACAAAGTACGTGGTAATGATGACATTTTTTGGATTCCCTATCACAAAACAGCAACATATTCTTCACTAGTAATACTTTTTTTTCTGCTTACATGATAACGGTTCTGTTTATAACTTCCAATTAGCTGGTACTTACAAAGTGCTCTGCATTGTGTTGGAATTGAGGCACTATGCTGTGATTTGGTTTTCCTTTCTGATAATTAGTTAATAAAGTTGTAATAAAACCAGCATATGACCTTTCTGTTACTGATGCTGAAGCAGACACGCTTTATGCAGGAATCCTGCTTGTATTCATCAAGGGATTTTTCTGTATTGAACTATGTCAGGGGCAGAAGGTTGGAAATGTTCTGGAGTTCATTCCTCTGCTGAGATCCCATATCAATTAACAGAGAACTTTAGAATGTTTCCAAACTCTTACCTTCTATTAATCCATCTATAAAACGAGAGCAGGGTATGGGGGGGAAGACAGACATCTGTGGAAAGGTCAAATGTAATTTCTCAGGGAACTAAGAGATTGCTACATTTACTGAATATCAAGAGATAACTTTACCAGTATTCTTGTTAGATACATATCTGGACAAAAGGTGTCAAAGAAAAGAAAATTACTTCCTAATATTCTCTAGCAACCTTTTTATGTAACTGGAAGAGTGTGATTTCTTTTTTATCATGTTTACTCTGTTCTTTCTTTTTCTTGTTCAGAAAATGTTAGAAGAGCAGCTTATTGTCCATGCATCTGGAGAAGCTTTGCGAACCTTTATTTATGGCTTTTATTTTTACAAGATTGTTGTGGACAAAGAACCAGACCGAGGTCAGCATTGTTATTACAAGACTTTCTTCACTATCCCTTTGCATTATCACTAGGCTGTTCTTGATTCTTAGGGGTGCTGCAGCAGGAATGCATTTTGGGAGCAGCCAAAACCACTGATCTCAAGAGACTCTGAGAAATTTGGCCTTTGTAGTTAAGGAAAAAAGAAAAGCAGAAAGCAAAGTAAACAAAATTTTATCCTGTGTATTTTTCATCAAGAGCTGCTTTTCTGTCTCAGTCTTGTCCACTTGTTTCTAACTGGACTTGCCTTTCCCCTTGTGCAGTGGGGCTGCAGCAGCCTGCCATGTGGCACACGGCTGCCATGGACGACTTCTCGGCCTTCCAGAGGAAATGGTTTGAGGTGGCCTTTGTGGCAGAAGAGCTCCTGCACTCCGAGATCCCGGCGTTCTTCCTGCCCTGGCTGCCCAGCCGCCCCGCCTCCTATGCAAGTAGGCACAGTTCCTTTAGCCGCAGTTTCGGAGGACGGAGCCAGGCAGCTGCACTCTTAGGTAGATGCACAGCACAGGTGACAGCTGGGGAAGTTCAAGGGGATAGTTTGAAAGGGGAAGAACAGCCAGCCAAGGGTATGATCTCACGTGGACCAGCAGTAAAGCTGCAAATTTCATGCTGGCCTTACAGTGTCTTGCACGTGGACTCGTTCTCATATGCTGGAGGTGTGTTTCACTGGCTGGGCAGGAAACTTTTGTTCACAGTACTGGAATACAATAAAAAGTATTTCTTAAAATATTCATTCTTCCTGAACCTCTAGAATTTAGGGAGGAAGATACTTTGTCTCCTTGCAGAGCCAGAGACACTCTGCACAACCTGTAAGGAGATGGAGGGATAAGTTGTGAGAACAGCAAAGCAACCGAACTCTTCTTAAAACTACATATCTGATTGCTTCCTGGGGGCAAAAGCCACAGTGAGGTCCAGATGTGTTAGGAGTTTTCTGTGGTGTGCTGGAGGCTTTTTAGCTAATGTGAACCAGACTTCTTACATTAATAAGTCTGTGAAGCCCAGCTGCAGATGATCCCTGTGGTATGGAAGCAGGGGGAAGATCTTGCTGCTGGGCAAGATCCCATTAGTATCTAATGTTCTGTAATGTGTGGAGAGTAACACTGACTGCCTCTAGCAGCCCGTGAAACACACTGGCTTCAGGACTGACCCTTTTGCTTTGTCAGCTTCTTGTTGCATTTCCAGGCCAGCCTGAGTCACTTGCTTTTATTCTTCTTTCCTTGTTTAAGAGAAAAATCATTGCTATGGAACTGCAACTTCAGGTTTATTTAGATGCATCTGTTAAAGGCCTAGCAATTAAGGATAAAAAGTAAAATTTTGCTGTTCTCCTGTTGTGTATATTTGACCTTCTGAAGAGAAGTGCCTTACTGCTGGTGTAGTATCTCTTAAACCTGAAGTCACAGTAATCCTTGTATATTTCTGAGAGCCTTGTTTGAAGAGGAACAGCACCAGAAGTGGGAAAGCATTAAGGATAGGAAGTCTGAACTAATGGTTAATTCCCTGAAGTCAACATATGCAGGTTATTTTCCCTGTCACACGATAAATCTGTTGCCCTGGCTGTTATCCAACCTCATTAGCTCAGTGGCTGGCCAGAGCTGAATCTTGAATGTAGACTGGCATGAAAGTATTGTGGAGGCTGGAGGCACTGGGGCCAGATCCTGTTCATGGTTTGATCTCTTACTCACTGTTTAGCCTGAGGGAACCAGTTCACATTCCTGTCTGTTCTCTGTTGTGAGCTGAGACAGACTCAGCAGGCCTGCACCCATGGAGATGAGTAGAAGTGTGCCTCAGTTGTTCCCCTCACCTTTCATTTAACAACAGCCAGGAAAAGTGTATTCCTGCAGCATGTGGGTATTATACACCTGTGTAGCTCTCCTTTTCCTTTCAGTTTGGATTATGTCCATTTTATTATTTAACTAATTTGTAGCTCTTGAATGAGTGATAAATGCCTTCAAATTGCTCTCATGCAGTCTGGATTTTCCAGGAATTACAGTTTCTTGCAGAAAAATTGAATGTGGAAGTGTTTTCCTACAAAGAAACTGGTTTAAATGATGCTTCTGTGCTGTCCCTCTTCTAAACAGTATTCCAAAAAAACTTCAGCAGTTCATCTGAGGTAAAGAGCTTTACTAAACCCAGATGACCCCTGGTCCACGTGACTTCATTTGTTCCTCTCTTGGTCTTGATTAGGTTGTGGTTTTTATTTCTTCCCCTCCCCACCTTCCCTAAATGTCAGGCTGTGACATAAAATTGCATGCAAGCATTGGGAGCTCTGGAACAAGCTCCATGTATCTCTCAAATCTTTAATCCTCCCAATTTCCCAATCACTTGCCCAGTGGCTGTCCCCTTTCCCTTCCCAGTGGAAGTCTGACTTGTGATACAGCTAATCTTGTCCCTTTGATTTATAGCAATGCATGCACTAGCAACTGTAGTCATGTATGTAGTGGAGTCTGTGACTGGAGAATAACCTGCCTGCTCCTCTCCGATTTGCTTAGTAAACCATTAGTTAAATACTCAATAGTAGAAGACAATTGGGAAGCAGGTGAGTCCTCTTAAAGTCTGACCTATGGAAGCCAGAGTATATTCTATTAAAACATGTTGGTTTTAATCAGAAGCTTCTGAATTCAGACACGTGGACATTTGTCATCAGTGTCTAAAGTATTTTTGATTAGCTCACCTTGTTGGACTGGGTTCCTCTAGCTTTGCTTGTGAGCTGTAGCTGCAGACAAGGCAGAGAGAGACAGTCCAGCCCTAACAGGGAGTCTGCACTCTCTGGGAAAAGCAACAGTCTAAAGGGAGCAGGGAGCTCATTCTTCACAGTGTGCTACTTGGGGCACACTGGGCTGTGGTGTTATCACTGACCTCTTGGCTAATGACCAACACCTACCTGACTGAGCTGCTTTGGTTTCACAGCTTCCAGGATGTTGTTTTCCAACATACTTTGTTACAAATTTGGCACCATAACCTCCTGAGCACAAGTGTTGTATTCACAATATCCCAAAGGAGCCAGAAAAAGAAACTCTCACAGTGTTGGTCTGACAATACCAGATCAACTCAGAAATTGCAAATGACACATTTCCCAAAGACAAAAATGGATCTTATTTATGAAACAAAACTGGGTGATGTTCTTTCATTTTTGTTGTGTTTTTATTTCTCATGTTCTATGCTGCACTAATAGCAATGTAAAGGATCTCCTTATAACCTTGAAAGTGCCTCCAGGTAACTTGCACCATAAGTGAAGGTGGGAACTTTCCATCTATGTTGAGGAAGGATTTCAACTTTTTTTTTTTTAAATACTATCAAGGCATCAAATGATAATTTAAAAGCTGACCCTATAAAGGGGTGCACATCTACTTCAGCAAGAGATAACAACACCTATTCCTCATGCATGCAATAATAAAAGGGCAGAAGTTTTCTCATAGAAGCCTTGCAGCCCATTGTTTTCCGTCAATTTTTGACATTACAGAAATATTAAATTATATATCTGTCTAGAGAAAAGTTGAAAGTGATGGTGTGTTTCATAGCAGGACTTTGTCTCCAAGTCAGGAGCTCTGGGTTCTGTCCCCAGCCTTGCAGTCCTCTGTGTGACACCAACCAGGTCACTTCCACTGCTGTGCTTCTCTCCCTCTCCTGCCTGATACCTGAGGGTTGCTGTCACCAGGATGCTGGGCTGTGGGGCACAAGGGGAGCTGGATCTTGGGCACTGTCCCAGCCCTTACTGCAAAGCACTGGGAGCTATTGCAGTGCTCAGAGTGCTGCTGCATGTCTTGGCTGGCTCTCTGTGCTTTTACAGAAAGCGTTGGATGTGCACTTTCAACAATGCGGTAATGTGGGATATTGATATGGGGTTAAAGAAACAAGAATTTAACTTCTGATCTCCTTTAGCTGTGAAAAGTCCTGAAATGCTTCTGCCCCATGTAACAGCACCCTGTTTGATTTCTGGTGGAGGCATATAGAAATATCTGGAATGTTTTGGGCATGAAAAAGCTGGTGTTGTCTAGCCAAGCTTAATTATGGCACCAGTTGCCTGTTGATTAACTGCTGGATTCTTGGTTCTGTCTCCTTATTGCAGCTGAAATGTCTTATGACTGCTTGGGGAGGTGATTCTGTAGCACATACTCCTGACATGAGAAACACTTCAAGATTTTTGTCTTTTATCATCTGGATGAGCGGCATTCTGGGACTATTCTGCTAGCCCAAAAATACCTGGGGAGGAATGGGGGGACAAATTAATTTCAAATTACTTATCTTGGTTCCTCTGTTCCCCTCATCTTGTGTGCCACCTTCTCTCTGATGCCCTGCTGAACACCCCTGGCTGTCCCTTGGCTGCCCAGCTGCCACAGTGCCCGAGCAGCGCACGGTGACACTGGATGTGGATGTGAACAACCGCACGGACCGCCTGGAGTGGTGCAGTTGTTATTACCATGGCAATTTCTCCCTCAACGCTGCCTTTGAAATCAAGTTACACTGGATGGCAGTGACTGCAGCTGTGCTTTTTGAGATGGTGAGATTCTGGTGTTGTGTGACAGCCACAGAAATGCCTGTCTGGCCTCTGTATCCCTTAGACAAATGGGGACATTGTATTAGGAAGTCTTAGGGGGAGAGACAGTGGCTTGCATCTGCCTTTATTTCCATAAGTAATTTTCCTGGTGGTTGTTCGTGTTGCTGCATCTGGTCAGCATTTACCACGCTGTCTATAGTCATTCTGTCTGCAGGGGTGTGTTCTGCTTTTAGTGAGTTTTATGCACAGTATATAGAGATCAGCACAGGTCAAGGTGATAAATTTAAGTCCCCCTTAGGCAAATTTTAAGCCCTCAGCCAGGTCTTTGGAAAAAAATCTGTTTCACATTACATTCTTTCTATCCCCAAACCTTAAAACTTTAAATCTCAGTGGAATTGCTTTCATAACAGGGCTTTTCCAGGCAGTGTGTTCTTCCTGCTCAGGAATGTTTTAGGGTTTTTTTTAACTTGCTGAAAACATTTTGAATTGAAAACATGTCACTTTTTAATTTTTAGATTAAATTTTTAGATTTAATTTTTAGATTTTTTTGTTTTCCCTAATGTAGCTTCTGTAAAACTTGAATTATTTAACACCAGGTTTTTACCCCACCCAGCCTGACAACACTAAGTAGTTGATTTTGCTTTTATTTAAAATCAATTGCACTGTTCCAGTAAAGCAGAAGTGTTTTGCCACTGGTGATAAGTAGGCTGAATCAGTTCCTGAAAAATGTCCTATTTTAAAGTGCTCTCTGATTGATGGGGCACTTCAGAAAAAGGAAAGCCTGATGTCTTGTGCTTGTACTGCTTTGCTTGCAAGGATGTTGGTGTGCCTGCCGTGCAGAGCAAGCTGAGCCTGTGGAGAATTGAGCATGTCTGATCTATTCTTGGGGAATGAGTTGCTCTCATGCACAGAAGTGCCCTTTGTCAGCTGCCATGTGTGCTATGATTATTGTTGGAATTTCTTCTCAGGTTCAGGGCTGGCACCGCAAAGCCACGTCCTGTGGGTTCCTGCTGGTCCCAGTCCTGGAGGGCCCCTTTGCTCTGCCCAGTTACCTGTATGGGGACCCCCTTCGAGCCCAGCTCTTCATCCCACTCAATGTCAGCTGCTTGCTGAAGGAGGGCAGTGAGCATTTGTTTGATGGTAAGAAATACACTTTCATTTACCCTTCAGGATACTTTGTGCAAACAGGTCACTGTTGGCACGTAGCTGACCTAAAGAAGCTCCTTTACCAGCCAGCCTTAGGTGGCTGAAGGAGCTGTTTGTACAGGTCAGAGCCCCTCAGGAAGGAGGTGCTGGAGGAAGCTGTGCTGGCAGGCTGCTTGTGGCAGCAGGAAGCCCCAAACACAGGAAGGGTGGTCTCCCCAGTGATGCTTGCCCTGCACACCCTTACAGAGCCCCTCTCCTAGCTGTTTGTTTGGCAGACTCTTATGTCTGTTTTGCTGGTAGATGTACAGCTGATACAGATTTGTATCCTGCATTTGTTTATTCTCCCCCTCCCTAAGATTGGGCTTTCACCACTGCCATCCTTCTTTTGTTGTTGCTATGGTTACTTTAATGGTAAGTGTTTGCACATGAGATTAAGCAGAGAAACTGCAATCTCCTTTTCTGCAACGTGACCTCGCCCTTTCCAGTGAGCCTGTTGTGGTAAACCTCAGGTGGAACCCAAGACCAGAAACCTGTCCCCATGCAGAGAAGGGCAAAATTTCATCATGAGAAGTGACAATTAGCAAAAGGCTCTGTTTTAAAATAGTAAATATGATATTTTCATTAACCCTCAACTCAGAGTCCAGGTGTAGCTGTACAATGAATGTGACAAATCCATATGCTGTGAGGTCACCACAGCCCAACTGACTGAATTAAACATTTTCAGAGCACTCTTGTGATACACAGCAGCCCACTCTTCTTCCTTACCCCCTCCCACACCCCCCCTTTATGTTCCTCTCCTTCATCTCAAGAGACACAAATAATAAATTCAGGGGTGAGTCTGCTACCAGAGTGTACAAGACACTTCTCTAAGAGACAGCTGACAAAAAATGTGACTGAAAGAAATGGCTAGGGAAAAACAAGAGTGCACAGAGGCATTCTGAGAAAAACTGAAGTCCTGAAGAGGAAGACAATAAGTAGCTTTACTTATAGATAATTGTTACCTTTTTGTTTATTTCAGGCTTTGAACCAGAAACATACTGGGACCGAATGCATCTGCTCCAGGAAGCAATAGCACACAGGTGTGTCTGCAGTGCAGTGGGGTGACCAAACAGTTCCTGTCTCCCTGGACAATGTGGGATGGCAGGTGCTGAACCCTGAGTCACTTGGGCTCTGTGCTGTCTGCCTCTCTGCTTACAGATTGTTAGGTTAAAACACAGCCTCCATGCCCAGAGGTGGTTCTGTGGGTGCAAGGGGCAGCTGGGTGGTGTTTCAGCCTGTCACTCCTTAGGAGCCCTACTGTCCTCCTAGGGAGAGCCTTGCCTTTGGAAGGTGCTCGTTATTCTAAGTTAGAAGCAGAAAGATTGCAAATAGATTCTTCCTGAGAACAGACAGTTATTTCCTCCTTGTGTATTTCATACAGTCTTGAACTGGATGACACCTGAAGATTGACAATAGGCAGGAGACTGGGGTGGGAGCTATTCAGAGGAAGTTGGGCCCAGTTTAAAAAGGAATTGTTGGAAGCTTTGGATACTATTTAGCCTTATCCCCTTGTGTGACTGAGCTGCCAGTTTCTTTCATGGTGTTGCTGCCAAGGTTTTTTCAATGACAGAAAGGGCTGCCTTTTGTAATCGAGTTTAGTTGGAAATCAGCTTTCATTAGTTTAGAAAGCAGGAGAAGAACAAGTATCCTACAAACAGAGAAGTGCCAGGTAAGCTGCTTGAAGTTCTGCATGGAACATTGCACACCATGAAAATAATGATGTCGCAGCTTGAAACATGCCCAGGGAATGTCTGTCTTGACTATTGCTCTTCCCTCCCTTGTGTGCAGCTGCCCAATTTTGTCAGAGACTGCTTGGAGCTGCTGCTCTTGTTTCCAGCTGGAGTCAGGGTAGGGAGCAGTGTGGGGTGACAGGCTTTCACACTGTATCTGGCAGGGGCAGAGACTATTCACAGAGGTCAGCTCAGCTCTCTTCATTCCTTTTCCTTTTGCCTTCAGGCCATAAGAAGGGGATAGTGGAAGGATTTCCTCTGGTGCCCCTGCCTTTGGCTGAGGAATCCTACCTGGATTGGCTCTTTTTATCTTTTTATTTTCTTTTCTTTTTTAATTCCCCTTGTCTCTGTTTCTTCAGATTTGGATTTGTACAAGATAAATATTCAGCATCTGCATTCAACTTCCCAGCAGAAAATAAGCCCCAGTATATCCATGTCACAGGTGAGCAATATTTGGGAGGCTCTGGCAAGGAGGAGGTTAATATAAACAAGAGAGCCATTTTACATGTGGTTTGAGTTTTGTGTCAGTGATGTTGGTGCTGTTCTGTCCCTAACCAGATGACAAGTAGGTGTGTCAGACAACACAAACCAGAAAACTGGAGAGGGCAGTATGAAAAGCACAAGGCATTGCTGCTAATAAATGGTGTTGGTTTGAAATCTTGCTTTACATGGCTCTGAAACTTTTCTTTCCAGAAGATGAGGAAATTTTAAAACATCATAAGGCAAACCTTATTCCAAGGTCAATGTCAATAAATGTGTACCCAGAAGCTAGAAGGAGGGAAAAGTGTTGGGACAAGCCAGTGCTCTGTTTTCATGCTTAAAGTCTGTTGTAGATGCATCTCTACCCATACACACTGTGTAGGAGATAGATCAAGCATTTAGGGTCCACTTGCTGAGACATGGAAACAATGACAGGAAGGCAGTGTTTGGAAGATTGCAGAAGAGAATGGAAACTGATGGAAAGTTAGCAAGATGGATTAGAGCCTATGTCTTTGCTTCATTCTGTGCTTGTAAGAGATAGGCAAAGTGCATTCCCTCCCAGTGGTGTAGCATACAGGAAGAAGCGCCTAAAAACCATGGGGGAAAAGTGTAACCCATTTTCTCTTGCTAGAAGGCAATTAAATGAAACTCAGGCCCGTTTCCTTTCCGAATTTAATGAGACAGCTACCAGCAGTAGGGAGTTAGGTGCCTCAGACTGAAGTGCTGTCTGTTTCCTGCAGGGACGGTGTTTTTGCAGCTGCCGTATTCCAAGCGGAAGTTTTCCAGCGGGCAGCAGCGGCGCCGGCGCAACTCCACCAGCTCCACCAACCAGAACATGTTCTGTGAGGAGCGCATTGGCTACAACTGGGCCTACAACACCATGCTGACCAAAACCTGGCGCTCCAGTGCCACTGGTGATGAGAAGTTCGCAGACCGGCTGCTGAAAGACTTCACAGACTTCTGCTGGAACAAAGACAGCCGGCTCCTTACGTTCTGGACTGATTGTCTGGACAAGATGCATGCTAGTGCTCCCTGAATAGGCTTGTATCTTAGGGAGACAGCTAGAAGCTTTACCTTGTGGCAAGGAAGTAGAAGAGTGTCTCTGTTGGATTCATATTGAGACTCCAAGAGGACCTGAGCAATATTGCTGTTGATATTCAACAGAATTTGATTAAGTGCTTGGAAAAAAAGAATTTGAGCTCTTGGCTTGCTGGTATCTATCACCTGACCTCAGCTTGGTTTCAAGTAGCTACAGTCCTTGATTGCCAAAACTTCAGTTAGAGCAGAGGTAAAGGAGGGAGAGTGCAAATGGTTTTCAAGGGCAGTTGGATTCAGCACAATGTGATGGTTTCAGCTTCCCCTCACTGGGAATGATGAGTGCCCTTGGCTTCTGAATGTGCCTGGCAGCAGCCTGCCCCTTCCAAGGTGTACCTGATTGTGTGAATATGTAAGATAAAATGTGAGAGATGCTTGTTAAATTTTCATACATGTAAATAAGTAAAATGCAGAAAATGAAGTGACCTGATGTTTTGTTGTAACTCCACAGACAGCAATGAAGAATTGGTGAGTAAAAGAAATCAATTGCCAAAAGAAAATACTTTTTTCTATGTTCAGCTCAAAGTTCAGGGCTGGGGCTTTGTCTTGTAGTCATGCAGGATTTTCTGTCTTCATGTCTGGATCTAGAGCAGTGTCGCACAGCAAGAGCAGGAAGCCAGTTACTGTTGCGAGGCCAGCTCCAAAGCCTAAGGAGAAATCAAGGGCCACTCAACACGAGTTACTGAGGATTATGGGCAGGTTTTTGGAATGTGTTTGCATGCCGCAGGAGGAAGCTGCCGGCACTCGAGTATGTAGCGTTTGTCTTTGCAGGGCTTGGCACGAGCTGGTTATTTAAATGCAGATTTCGGGTGGGTCACAGCAGTGCCGTGCCTGCGGGCTCTGGGCTCCTGCTGCCAGGTGACTCCTCATTGTTACACGTCCTCGAGAAAGTGGAGTCCAAGGAGGACTGACACCTTCGCAGTGGTGTTCAGATCTGATTCAAGGCGAATCATAGCTGCTTCAGTTTTTTAATCCCCTAAACTGAGTCAGTATGATTCATCTGTTTTTATTCAGCACCCACCTATAGAAGGTGGGCTTGAGCTGTGTGCCTCTTCATTCAGTCGCTCTAAGTGTGTTAAAATTATCAGTGCTTGTCTGATCCCCCATTAGCGACTTAAAAATACTCTACTATGGAAAGAACTCTCTGCCATTTATTCTAGACCATTCTCCATCCATTCTACACTCCGGCAGTCGCTGTGCCCGGGGTGGGGGTGGATGCAGGAGCAGGCTCGGAGCCCCGCCAGGGCGGGGTCTGGAGCCCGACGGCGGCTCCGCTGACCCCGCCGTGCCCCCGAGCGCGGTTCGTGCGGGGAGCTCGGGGCTCGGGACCCTTCCTCCGCTGCGCAGGAAGGGCTCGGGGCTGCCGCGTGTCCCTGCGCCTCGCAGCTATTCCAGAGCCATTTCACAGCTTTTCCCCGCTCTGCCCGGCGGGGCTGCAGCTCGCCCAGGGGTGCGGTGTCCTCGCGGGAATGGTGCCGGCGTCCTTGTCCCAGGAAAACGGGTGAGAATCAGCCCCGACGAGGGCTTTACATTTTACAGTAACTGCGGGCTGCCCCGGCCTGCCACGTGCCATTTTGGAGAAATTTCACCAAATTAATTTCACCTGAATGTCTCTGGATTTAATGTTTCGATAGTTTTAACCTGTTAGCAGTGGATGTAAACCCTAGAGTTAGTATCTGAGTTTTGGGGAAAGTTTAATATGTCTTTCTGAGCTCAGTTCTCTCAACTGCAAACCTGGTGTTTCTTTAGCTTTTCAGGGCTGTTTTAGGCCTAGTCTTATTTTAAGCATTTTGAGGTCCTTAGACTGCTTTTAACAGCACAGTGAATTTACTTCCTTAAAAAAAAAGAAAAAGAAAAGCGTACCATAGAAGCTAAAAATAGGAGATAAAGAGTTTTTATCTAACCACAACTTCGTGCATTGCATAGAAAAAGCCTCCAACAGGACATGATGATGAACAAGTTCATGGCCATGTTAAAGAAGAATGAAAGTGAGCATCCCCCACCCACCAAGCTGTTGAATCTAGCAGGACAGCTTTGCCAGGAGCTTGAGAGCTCGTCTCCTAGTCTGGAGGAGCTGGTTGAAGCCGTGATGGAATGCAAGAACAAGGGATATTTTCTCACTAACATCCATGTTGTCCGAGCTTGTGTGTCTGTTCATATCCATAAAGGGCAACATGATGCAGCCTGCAGACTCCTGGAGGTAGGGATGTGTTCTTCAGTTCTTCATGGAAATAAAAAGCCATGTTAGAAAAGCAGTAGTTAGAGCTGTTAGTGCAGAAGTACCTAAACTGCAGCACATGGAGCACTTCCAGCTTGTGTAAGGCAGTGGAAGGTGATAGGTATGCATTGGTGACCTGAAACACAGGACAAAGCCTTTGCTACAGGCACTTAATCAGCCAAAGGGAAAAAGTTAACTGGGTGATTATGGGGTTGGTTGTAGCAGGATTTTTGTTCTTCTGTGGTGTTTTCACAATCTTAGGGCTCAGGACATAAAAGCTTTGGGAAGCCCAAGATTAGGTGGCTTGGTAGGGTGGGAGTATATGAGGAAGGCTGGATGGTGTCAGTCAAGGTGAGGGGATTTTGGCCTTCTGGATCTGGTTAGGTAGACCTTTTCACTAGAGGAAAAGAAGGAATTAGGCAACTCCCTGTGTACATGAGAGAAGGCACAGCGAGTCACATGCCTAGATAATGCTACTAGCTCTGTCAGATTAGTAGGAATCCCTGAGGAAATCTGTTGAGGGTTTTCTCCATTATAGACAGTCTGAGTGACTCTCTGGAGAGGTTTGCTTATGCACAGTTTTGTTTTAGTATTGCAAGGCAGAAGAGAAGGAAGAACTGGTGCAGCTTTGGCATGAGATTCACTACCAGAGGGTTATGGAGAAACACCAGACAGATGTTCTGACACCACTGCAGAAATTCCGCTGCAGGAAGAGGTACTGCAACATGGGGAAACAAAAGAGTTTTTTACTCTAGTTTTCAGAGTTTTACACCTCAAGATGCTCCTTCTTGGAGTTTGGTTTTTCTTGGTATTTTGACCACTTGTGGCAATGTGAGAAAATTTCCATGAATGTGAGTTATTCCTTTTGGGTCCTTTTTAATCCCATTTTCTCCTGTGTACAGGAATCCTCCACCTATTTCCCTTTGTCCTGAAGGTTTGAAGAATCGAAACTATTCAGAAAAAGTACGCCAGTGCCTGCAGAGGTTTGCTGCAGAGGTGACAGCAAATCCAGACAAGAAACAGCGGGTAGGGATGTGCTAGGGACACTTCCAATCAAATCTCTTGGTCACAGAAAAGCAGAACACTGTGATCAGGAGTCTATAACTGGTTTAATTTCTAAATCCTTGTTTTCAGAAGGCGCGTTTGGGCTGGGATTCCTCATATTTGATCTTTCCCTAAAGGTTTCTTTTAAAAATCATCAGGTTCATGCTAAGTAATTTCTCTTGCTGTGGACAAAATAATAAATTCCTCACTGTGTTTTTAACAGTCCTAATTTTGTAGTAATTGAGCACAGGCAGCCAGACAGCCATCACTCAGCAGAGCTCTATTACAATGATAAATAGTTCTGACTTGACTGAGTAACACCCTATATAAAATTGCAGTTTGTTTACCAGAACATATTTTGTGCTGAATTTTCAAATGCTGCTAATTTGATGTGATAACACAATAGGCTGTGTTGGTGTATGCATGGATCTACCTTCTTTGGAAAGGGACAGATTTGTAATGGAAGAGATGTGTGAATTAAATCAATAAGCACTGGTGATCACTACCTTTCCAGGTGCAAGCTTCAGACTTCAATGTCTGTCTCTGTGAAGTTGTCATTCTGTGAGAAGAGCATGCTTTGGTGAGGGCATTATCCCATGAGCTGTATAGAATAGCAGTGGCTTCCTGAGCAAACAAATTGCCTGGAAGTGCAGGGTGGAATTTGTGTTTTCTATCAACTCTGAGTTTATAAAATGGTCTCCTCAATTGGATCCATGTAGGCCTATTGGAGACCTAGTGAGTAAATGCCTCTGGCTTTGGAAGGTCTCTTGCTGGACTGCTTTTGGAACTGATGGGAGATGCCTGATTATTTGGATGTGATTTTTTCCCCTTGATTTCTCCCTGTGCCTGGGTTTGCAGGAGAGATTGGCTCGGGACATGAACCTGCAGCCAACTCAGGTCTATAATTGGTTTGCAAATTATCGACGACGTCAAAAATCCCACCGCCTTGATAAGGAAGAACTCAACAATTCATGTCCTGAGAGGGCTTTGGCTTCCCACACAAATGAGCCACAGGATAAAGAATCCGACACTCCACAAACTGCAGGTTTGTCTCTTCCTAATGGGTTCAGGATGTGGTCCAGAGAGGTGAAAATCAATTTTAAATTCTCTCAGGAAGGGAAGGATATTGCTTCTTCAGAACAGCATTATGTGCTGATGGATCAAGTGGATTCTAGAGGACTCTGCTTCTGTGGAGTGCCTCATTATTTGGCTCCAGGCTGTCACTCCAGAGGAACAGACACTGCTAAGACCTTGTGCAGTGAGAGGTGAAAAGAGATGCCTGGCTTTAAAGAGGCACCAAATGAAAGCAAATACATTGGAAGCAGCACGTTTTAGCTCTCAGATTCTGGAATCAGGGCAGTGTACTTGTACTCCAGGAAAACTCAGTATTTCCATGTCCTTTCACAGACACACAACCAAACCTCAGTCACAGGGAACACAGGGTGTGCTGCATGTGGCAGATTGGACTTGTTTTGTAGCCTTTTGGAGTAATCCTTGGCATTGTTTCACCTGCACCTTTCAGATGGATCTCATGTGGGCATCAGCCCTGAGCAAATGGAGATAACCCCCATGCCCTGTGAGCCAGGATGGGAGCAGTCAGCTGCACCTCTGTATAAGCCTCCTGAAGGAACATATTTAAAGATGCTGGAATCCAGGTGACGTATGGCATCTTGACAGTGACCATTCAGAAATGAAGCAACATTTAAATGTATTCATGGAACCCACTTCCATGTCAGTTCTATGGGGGCATTGCTTATGAGCCTTGCCACCATTGATGGAAATGTTCCATGTCCAGTCAGAGCAGTTCCTCTCCCAGCTGTGACGGGCAGGATTCAGAGCTTTAGCTGGGGGTCTCCTTTTGGCAAAGCAAACTGTCTGGCTGATTCATTTTCTCCATCATTGCAGCTATGTGCAGAGCCCTGAGCTCTATGAAGCTGGAACAAGCACGGCTTTGTCCAACACTCCCAGCACTGAACAACCTGTACCTTTTGGCACTGAGGCTGTGATGGAAGCAGGGACCTGCTTTGCCTCTCCTGTGCTGCTGCCTGGAGAAGCAGGGATCAGAGCTGCTGCCAGCCCCTGGCAAGGGAGCTTTGTCCTGCACTCTTACGAGTCCCATCCCTTCCAGAATTATTGGCTGCCCATGTGGTGGGCCCCTTGCAGCACCAGAGAAGTCTCTGGCTCTGTGTGGACCCCAGGTGTAGAAGGTTAGTAAAAATACACCCAGATTGTTGACTCTAAGACTTTCCAAGCTTCTCTTCCCATTGCTGTAAACGCTCTTGCTCTCTTAAGTGCCCTGATGAAGGAGAGCAGGCCTATTTTGAGCTTTGGAGTTCTAGTTCCATGGTAGTTCAGTGAGAAAATCTGTTGATTTAAGGTGTCGAACAGATGTTCTTAACTACTCTTCTGCCTAAACTGTAAGCACTTCTATAAGATAGTGGTGGATTCCTTTTAGTGTTTCCACTGAGAGAGTTCCTCCAGGTGTTGTCTGCTCACATTGTCCTTTTGCAAGCTTCTGGGTTTTTAAATGCCTGTCTTCATTAAGATATTGCCTGAGAAAAGTCTGGGAACTTCTTAACTGTGACGTGGTGCTTCTCTTCAAGCACATGTTCTCACATTCCTTTCTCCCTCTTGCTATTTTTTCTCTCTTCCTTTTTGTCTTCTTCCTGTCCAGTCTTGTTCAGCATTCCCACCATGTATTTTCTTCTCCCTGTTCTTCAGAATAGGCTTGATAGGATGCATAAGTGATGTTCACTTGCTTTTGCCATAGGTCTGTAGAGCAGGAAGGGCTGTAACTTCACTCAGGCTCTGGTGAATGTGGAGCAAGGAGAGAAGGAATAGCTGGGTCAGAGGTTGGGGCCATGTTATCTATATCTGTACTCGTGTTTAATACAAGCATTTATTTCAGCAGGTATCAGAGTTCCCTTGAGCACAGTCCCTCAAAGTGTCTGTGTTGAAGCCAGCTCAGAAAGAATCATTCAGCAGTCAGATTTACAGGATGAAAGCTTAATCCTTAGAGGAGGACAGCTAGGGACCCTGGAATCTATTCCCCACAGGTAAAGGGAGGGAAAGCACAGGGCTGCCTAAAGGCAGCAGTAAAAATGATGCTGTGAGTCCAGCCATGTCTTGATACCCTGTTAAAGAGAGAAATAGTGACACATTCCCAGGGACTGCTTCTCCTTGTTTGCCAGTATTTATCTCTGTGCAGGGGCAATGTTGTCCAAGTGTAGGTGTCTGTGTGTGGCACAAAGGAGATTTGGAAGCAGCCTAATCAGAAAATATATGACCCCCTGTTTTTTAGGCAGGCTCAGTTTCTGAACTATTGGCTTGGTTTTGGCAGAAAAGCACAACCTGTACTGATCCAGTGAGGGCTGGTTCTGTGGGCTGGGCTGGTAGGGCCTGTACTTAATCCTAAAATAGTTTTTGTAGCTTCACAACCTCATGACAAGATTATTCCATAGTGCAAGCTTTCCAAATTGGAAGATGGAAAGACAGGCACTGTTCTCTCTTTCTGTTTTCCACATATAACAAAGGTTTCAGATTTCAGATTTTCTCTGGGAATTGACATAAATTCAGAGAATGCAAAACAACAAAAATCATGCCATTTTCCATATGTTATACAACTTCCATAATGTTACATAAAAATAAACTCTGCCAGACATTATGGACTTCCTTTAATTTACTGATCTGCAAGACAGACCAGGAGCAGCAGCCCCATTTTATATCCTTCTGCTTGACACTGACCAGCGTTTGTGCCAGCATGACACTGTTAGTATGTCCAAAAGGCAGGTAGAAGAAGCTTTATTCCCACTTTAAAAATGAGGAAGCAGAAGCACAGAAGGCTTTGTGGCTTGTTAAATAACAAGTAAGTGCAGTGATTCACTGGAGATAAAGATTGGTGAGCCTTTGGCCCCAGTTTCCAGCTGAAAACATTTCTGCCTTTTACCCCTGTTTCTCACTTGGCCTGGTGCCTTGTTCACACTAATGTCAGACTCCTTGCTCTGAATTACTGTGGAGAACCCAGGTCAGGCATTGTAAACCTCAGGCTGTGTTTCAGGATTCACAGTTTTAAACAGTGACTAAAGATCATGAAAGATCAGCAAGGCTTGCTGGCAATATTTTGGCTGGATTTAATTGCATGTTCTGAATCTGGAGTGAGCTCATGTTTATTTTAAAATATATTCTGCCAGTAGAAGAAATCTATGGTGAATATCTCCTTGTTGGGTATGTTGGTGTGCCAGGCATCCACACATCCTTTATCATATTGCTGTGAGGGGCAGGACTTGCTGCTTTGTTGGCACCTTTTTGGTGAGGACATAGTTATTTGAACCCTGTTTGTAAATGCTGTTTAGTGGCCTGGTCCAGCTTCCCTCAAGACCTTGATCTCAAAATTCCATGAATGCTATGGAACATCAATCTTTTTCAGAAGTGAGTGATGCCTAGGTTGCAATTTCATTTTGCAGTTTCTCTCTAGGGAGCCAGGAGAGCTCGTGTGGGTAATCTTGGTAAGATCACTGCTCAGTCAGTGAGGATCACCTGTGTTATGAGGCAGAGCCCTCTAACAGAGTCAGAGATCAGAGGATTGTTACCTCCTCCTGAGCAGTCATGGTGCAATGAGCATCACTCGTCTGGGGACTCATGGGGACAACAGATCAAACTGTAAGGGAAATGAGTGCTGCTGTCCTGGAAGGACAGGGCAGTGGCATTATCCCAGTTTTAGAGGTAAGAGTAACACAAAGAGAAGGAAACTATTTAGCCAGGATCACCTATCTGTAGTGAACTCAGTGTTATGCTCTCCTTGCTTCCTGAGCACTGAGATTGAGCTACAAGTCAGTCCAAGGGCCCTTAATCTGCTTGTCTCATTTTTAAAGATGCTCACCTGGAAAGGACACGGCCTTAAAGCTTATCAGAACAATTCCTTTTGATTTCTTTCATGGGCTTTTTACAGCCGCTCCTACGCACTTGGGCTGTGTCCAAACCTCTTCTGATCTACAGGGCTGTGAGGTGGGAGTGTGAGAGGGATCCAGGCTGGGAGCTGACTGTCTCCATCTGCTTCTGCTGCCTGAGAGGAGGGTTTGATCCAGCAAGCAGACTGGAAGTCCCTGTGGGACACCAAACAGATGCTCCCTCCCCTTTTACAGGATAAGTGGTGATGTATCCTCTTCACTCTGCAAGTCAGGACAGGTGGAATGTAGCCCAGCTAATGGTTCTTGCATAGTGGAAATCTTGTGCCTTCCATTGCAGAAAGAAAAGCACACTGAGCTCTATGGAGCAAGGCATTCTGCATTTATGAGCCATCATATTGATTTATAAAATGTCAGTGCCAAGATGTTCATGGGAGCTTACAGCTTCTGCCTGCATTTCTGGGATTCCAGCTCAGAGTGCTGGGAATCCACCTGCTCTTAGGCTCTCCCCTCTGGACAGCCCAGCATTCTCACACCGGTGGGCAGCAAGTCCCAAGCCCACCAGCAGAGGCTACTTTTTGGCATGTTGTATAACGAATTGCAGAACTCGTTGCTAAGGGCACCGTGCATGTTGGTATAAGTGGGCTGTGAAAAAGCATGAGACAAATTCTTGAGAGGGTGGGAGAGGGAGTTGAGCCCATTTGTCATTAGGAAATGTGACTCTCTGAATGCAGCCTCCAGCAGAGGAGTCCCAAGGCTGGTTGCTGGAACCTGGGAGCATTCCAAGAAAGGGCAACTTGACACTTACCCTATCGGTTCTACTTTTTTCCTGTACTCTACTAGTGGGCACCTCTTGTCTGGGCCTGTATGGACACTCACACCTTGAGCTATTCCTGGTGGTGGTACAGGCAGTGTTGTTGTATTAGAGAGACTTTTGAGCTGGTGGTGATGGGAGAGTTGAGATGGTGATGAGAGACAACGTCCCATTCTTGAGTACCCAGTCTGCTACTTGACCCAGTGCCCACAGACTGATTGTTTTGAGAGGCTGGCAGTGCCTCCAGGGGGCTGTGGATGGGGAAGCCGTGTCCCCAGACTCCACTGGTGGCCTTGGAAAGCTGTAGCAGAAGCATATCCAATGTTGTGTCTATGTCTAAAGCCACATATTTTGACTCTTAAGGTCTCTGCTTTTAAAACATGTTCCAGGAGTGAGACATTTGGGTAGACACCTCCTTGTTTATGGAGAGTATTTTGGGGCAGAAGGAAAGTTGCAAATTGAGATGTGATTCCCTATATGCTGCTCCTGGTCAGGGCAGTCTTCCCACTGCAGAGCCTGTATTTTCAGGCCATAACAATGTTGAGAAATGGGGCAGGTGTGTAGATAACAGAACTCTATCAAATGAATAGTCTTGCCAACAGCCCCTCTTGTCTTGCTGCAAAACATTACAGTAAATGGCAAATAGAGCATAAATACAAATGTACTTGTACATAATATTTTTTCCCAGTTCCTCTCAGTCCTCACAGACTGTGTTTGACAAGCCTCAGAGCCCACCTGTTTCTGCACCCTGTGTGGAAGAAAGCCAAGCCTTGGGACAAAGCCAGGTAAGAACACACCTAAAGTTCAGAGAAAGGAGCTCTGTACACACAATCCTCTGCAGTTCTCTCAGAGGAGATGTGAAATCTCATATCATATTCAGTATGAAACATGTTTGATCTAAGCATAACTTCTGGAGTCCAGTTCAGGGCAAGCCGGGCATTCCCTGGGTAACATCCAGCAGAAAGTAGAAGGAAAAGTGGTTTTGTTGAATTTTTCCTACCTGAATTGCTAATCAGACTCTAATTTTACTAAACATGCTGTTGAAATGGTGGCCCAAGGATCCTGTGCAGATCCAAAGTGTCATTTAAATTTTGGAGTGCTCACCTATAGAACAATCACACAAAGATGGCTGCTTGAGGTCCTCCCCTCTAAGCTGTTTTGCACAATTTGACTCTGTTCTCTCTGATTTCTTAAAATGTTTAATGTAGTTTTCATTTGGAAGTCTGTGTTATTGTTGAGGAAAAGGGATTTTGCACTGTTCTGAGATGGCTGATAGCAATATACAGAGCAGCATGATTATTGGCCAGGATAAAGAAGGTAGCTCCATGCTGTGGGTGCAGTCTGTGTCCTTCTGATGGGGACTTCAAGGCAGTACAGAACAGAAGTTAGAAATCTTGTTCTTTCAAGGGGATGGGAGCGCATCTCTGAATTGTTACCTAAAAATAGAAAAAAAAAAAAAAGAAAACCAAGAAAGCCCTGTCTAAGCTGTACATTGATGTATTTTTTGGCTTCACGTGTGTTGGTCTAACAGTCAGTCAGCATCCATTGCTGTTTCCCTTGCAGTGTGAGCTGCTGGGGAAAACCTTCTCAAAGGAGATTACAAAAAGCAGGACCCATATCTGCTGGCCTCATTATGAGACGTGGCTCCTGCTCTGAGGGCAGTAACAGAACCTCTTCTGAGCCTCTGAAAGCATCAATATAAAGATCTGTATCTTGGAAAGTGGCCTTTTTACCAGCCATAATGCAAGCCAGACGAGAAGGAAAGCTTTGGGCATTAATAATGAATGAACCTTTTCTAAGATTCCCGGAGCAGACCGTCTCTAGCTAGTTTTCATCTTGCTGTTCTGCATCCTTGCACTGATTTTGCAGTGGTGAAGAAACACGACACTCAATTCACTGTGGGTTGGGGAGCAAGATCCTGAGTGATGCTTGTAGATGTCAAACAGGACATCTTCAAATTTTTGTAATAATTAGTTCAGGAATTTGGAAAAGCAGGTTTTGCATATTTTAGTGTGTGCGCTAGGAGAAGGAAGAGCTTGAATGGGTAAATGATTTTACAGCGTTCTACAGACTTCCTGGGCACTTCTCTTCTTGCTGAATCAACTTACTCTGGGCTTGTGGCAAGAATATGCAGCTATTTGGTTTCTATGTCCGAATCACAGAGGTGCAGATGGAAATTTTCTTTTGTCCACACGACTCAATTTGTTAGAACCAAAATAAGAGTAAAACATAAGCAAAGAAACAAACAAAAAGTTAATTAATTTTGGAGATATTTCTTTTTCTCCCTGAGCAGACCTCCCTTGTTCAGGACATGACTTCCTTAATTATTTAATTCCTGTCTTACCCTCTGTCAGTTACTGGCTTTTATGGGAGCCAAAGCCTAGGGCAAAGCAAAGGGATTTGCTCTGCTCTAAATTCCTGGGAGTTGGATTGTGCACGGGTTGTTCATCACTTCTACACCCACTGATGGGTTACTCTGCCTGAACTTGGAGGGGAAGAAGGCCTGTGTCACTTCATGGATACAGCCCTGAGCCGTGACATTCTGTCCCATCACACACCTCGTGCTGCTGTCTGCCCAAAGGGGCTCTTCCACCATAAGCAACTGTGTTAAAAGTCATATCTAGTGAGGCTTTGGATCCTTCCTGTGTCTTTCAGGTCCCAAAGAATCCAGTTGCTGACTCCCTAATCAACGATGTGTTCCAGGCAGCGCGCCTGCTCTGTGAATTTTCTGCCAGTGGACAGATGTGACCTGCCTGCAGATACATTCCATGTGTCAGTGCTTCCCTGGGAAACACCCCATTGCTTCCTTTCTTGGAGTCTGACAGGGAGATTAATAGAGTGAGGGAGGAAGATGGAGGTGTTTTCAATGGTTACAAAGTTTGGTTTAGTTACAGTTTTATTCAGAATTTTGCAAAGGATAGAAGAAAGCAAAGGTGCACTGTGAACTGGAGGTTTTTCCTGGAGCTGTCTGAAACTGCACTGTAAACGTTAAAATTATCAAGGCACTGGTTCTGTGGCAGTAACATAGATCTAATCATAGCACTGGCCAGATTCGAGTCCTTGGTTGCATCATGAAGATAAATGAAGCTCCTGTGCTCAAAGGCTTGGAAAATAAGGTGTCAGCTAAGTACTGGTAAAGTAGTGCTATTTCTTATCCCTGCCTTCCTGCTGTACTGCAGGGTGTAGCTTCTGGAGTGCTCCATACTCTGTAGTGCCACAGGTGACACAAACTGAGCACAGCAGAAATTTCAGAGCTAGGGCATGCATTGCTTTGCTTTGGTGTTTAATACAAGAAGTAGCAAGGCAGGCCCTTCATGCAGGTTTAAAACCAATCCTCATAGGGTGGGGTTTTGGGTATTTTCCTGAAATGTTAACTGTTTTTTAAGAAATCTGTATTGCAAAATGGGTCCCCTTTGCCAAACCTCCAACTCAGATATACAGGGAGAAGATGCCTCCCATACCTTTTGTTACAAAGTTTTCAAGTAAAGATTTTCACTTACTGTTTCTCCAGGGTTCCGTTTTTTTCAAGGTAAGGATGTGAAGGGATAATTTTCACATGGCAATTATGTATTAAAAGTCAGGACTAGCTCCCCTAGGAACACTTGTAGGTGCTGAGAGCCTGAAGCCTCCGTTATTTTGATGGGTCAGGAATGTCCCTTTCTTGTTTGTGTTTGGAACAGCGGTGCTTGGAGGGGTCCCACAGGTTCTCGTTTATTGCCGTCAACAGCGGGGCCGTGAGGGAATCGGGGCATTTCCACAGGGGGGAAAGAAGCCGGGCTGGTAGGGCTCGCACGAACACCGTGAGGGACCAGCCCGCCCTGCCCTGCCCTGCCCTCACAGCCGCGGCCACCGCCCGCGCGCTCCCCTCCGCTCGGGGCCGTTCCCATTGGTCCGCGGCCGCTGGCAACAGCGACAGATATATCCTGCCGCGCCCTGATTGGCTGTCGCCTCCCGCCGAGCCTTAGCAACAGCGGGGCGCGCGCGGCGGGGGGATGAGGCTGAGGGAGCGGCGGGAGCCCTGAGGGGCGGGGGACACACGGCGGCCACCGCCACGGCCACGCCTTGTGGAAACCCCTTCTCCCGACGCTGGCACCGGCGGTTCTGCGGACCACGGTGGAACGGAGACGGGGCACGGTCAGGAGCCAGCCGGCGACGCGGCTCCGTGCAGAGGCAGCAGCCCCATAGCAAAATTCCCACTGGGTCTTGCTGGGCTGCTGTCTGAGATCCCAAATAAGGTACTTTGGTTTTCATCCCTGCTGATATGACGTGTCAATACAATGATTATGATTTAGGTAGCACATTGTACATGTGCATGAAAGCCAGGGAGGTGACACTTCCTTGCTGTTGAAGATGTATTGGAGTCAAGAGGAATGAGGCCTCTTACAATGGGATGTATTTTCATTTCTTTTCGAATACTTAGTGCTGTTTCCTGTCAAGAGAGATAAGATTAGATTAACATTGCCAGTACAGAAATTTTAGATAGCTGTCATTTTATATAGATTCTTTTCTAATAAAGCAACCCATGCTAGGGAATGCAGGTATTTTGGCTTGGCATATAAGCGACCTTTGTTCTACCACTCTAACACCACCAGTCTCCTAAGACCTTGTAAGTTTTTAAATGGTTCAAAAACAGTTGTTTTGAGTTTTTAGTTAAAAAGAAGATGCTCAATTCAGCAAAATTCCTCAGGAGTGCTAGAACAATGAGTCTCTTTTCCAAACTTAAATCTGAAAAAGGATTTTCAGCTAAAGCAGAATTAAAGCCTTTTCTCTTATACTTAATGAATTTCTTTTCTGAATTTGGTACAGTTGTTCTCTGGAGGACAATTGAATTTTCTAGGTCATTTCCCAGGTGAAATAACTTATTACTTTTCTGTAAATTTATGCTAGACAATTCAAAGTTTGATATATAAAATCAAGCAAATTAAAAGTATTTCCCTTTAAGAGATGTAAAGTCAAGTGGTTGAAGTACAGCATATTTTGGCCCACTAGTGCCCCATGTCACCTGGATATTGAACCTGCACAAAGCACTTTTGAGGAGCGAGTTGCATTTGGACAGGAATTTTCAAGTGGTTCCTACAGGTGATCTCACAGGACTTGGCCATGCTGGGTTACAGGGGCTGAGCAGGATTTGGGGGTGGGCTGCTGCTTCCCTGTCTGTGACCCAGAACGCACAGGGTGCCTGGCCATGCAGCAGAGGAAGAGCACAAGTGAATCTCTGCTGAATACCAGTGCTGAATACTGCTTTTGACCTTCCAGTCCGTGCTGCTGGCTGGAGTTAGTCTTTCAAGGACAGCCTAGTGGAGTTCTTTCCATTGAGTTCACATTGGGGTAGCAATTTGTTCAATTGGTGTCTTACCTCGTTCTGGTTTCCTAGATGTGATTCACGTCCCCATCATGTCCTGCCATCTGTAGCAAGCTCTGGATGTGTTTGTTGTTCTTCCTTGGAGCTGTACTGGGAAGCACGCTGAGCACGTGGCTGTCCTGCCCTGAGCTGAATGTGCTGTACCTGCTGTTGTCATTCCTCCTCCTCCACATGGCATGGCCTAGCAAAGGAAGGAGCTTGCCCTAGATAGAAAAAAACCAAAGTTATTTTTATCCTAAAATACATAGAAGGGCCCAAAGTACAGTGCCTGTATGTTTTGATTGGTCACAGAAAGGGGATGGAAATCTAGGAGCACTTTCAGAAGTTCTGTTACTTGGCTCTGCCTGAGGTGAAGGACACTTTCCCAACAGGCAGCATCCACGTTTTCCAGCCCTGCTGCTAGAGGTGGCTTTTCTCTTGGCAGTTCAGCAGGCAGCCCTGAACCTGGCAAGGTCAGAGGCTGAGGGTGGTTCTGCCCTGGAAGTGTGCTGTGGAAATGGCTGTGTGGAGGTCCTGCACAGCAGCTGCCATGAAAACTTCCCTGAACTAATCCATGTCATTGCCCCAGGGGATCAAGGATGTGAGCAGCAGCTTTTCCTGCTTGCAGTCCCTTTGGCAGTGTTGCTTGCTGCCACAGTCACTGGTCCATCCAACACCCACTCAGGACAAATGGTGGGAGACACAGCCTCAAGGCTGTATTTTCAGGCAGTCTCTCATTCTGGATGCCTGGCTCACCTTTCTTGGGGCCTCATTTTCAGAGGAAACGAGTGCTTTACACAGGGACTCAAGTAGGGCACCCAGAATAAGAGGCCACTTTTGAAAATGTCGGCAAAGGCATTTTGTTTTATCTCTGCACTTCATTAGTCTTATCCCCAAAGTCTTTCATGTTATGTTCTGCAGTGAAAGGTCATTGTTTCAGATCAATCATTTTCAGTGGGATTTAATCCAGTTCTAAGTCAAACTAATCCACTTTGGTAAAGGTTGAAGGGCCGTAAAAATTCATTTGTTAAGACAGATCTGGTCTTATTTTTTAAATGTGGCTGTTGATGTTGAGTCCTTAATTGTGTACACTCAGCACGAGGTGTCTTTCGGAGAGGTTCCAGAAATCATAGGATTGAGTTATTTTGTATTCATATTGTATTTTTACTTCCAGTATTTTCTTAATACAGGTTGTTTCTTTTTCCTCTTACCTGTAGAGCCTCTTTTCAAAACGGTGCTCTGGTGGCAGCTGCTGATAAATAGGCTTTTTCATGTTTTCCTGTTGAAGCTTGTGAATCCAGGTTACTTTCCCCTCATTACATAAAGAGTAAAGCTGCATTCTTCTGTCTGGGCAGGACTAGCAAACACCATAGTGTGAAGTAGCTCATGAGGAGTTAAAGCTGCTTTCAATTAGCTACTGCATTCTCACCACTTAAAGGAACCCCCACAACTGAGCATGCTTGACAGCCCCCTGTGCATATCCCTGAATCATTCTGGCAAGGAAAAACTGCCATCATCTTTTATTCAGACACAGTGCTGTTTCCTCACTGGACTCTGAAATGAGCAGGTGCTGGAAAATAGCACATTTTGCCAGAGAGTTCTGAGGGTTTATCAGCTTGTGTCTGCATAGGATTTTGAACATGCCAGAGGCTACTGGGTGTGAATGCTGAATGGTATTAAATGCACTGCAGTGATCCCAAGTGGGCTTTGGGGTACAGACCTACCCTTTCCCGTGGGGGAGCAAGAGCTTTGCAGGTTTTGTACCAATCAGTACCCTTCTGTTTTAAAGTTCTTCCCATGTAGGTTAATAGATACACAGAGTACTTCACCACAATGCATGGCATGAACCCTGTTGCTGCTGCTGAGCAACGCTCAGGCAGTGTCATCATTCTTTTTTTCTAGGATTTACCCTTGAGTTATGAGGGAGGTTCTGTGAGAGTGATTCAAGATTAATATGAAATTGAAATATGACAAAGAGTAGAATATTTTCACACACTGTGACAGCCTAGAGGCTTGTTAAACTGGTGTATGGTTTGGCTAGAAGTATGTCACTGAAATTATAGTCCCTTGTGGTTTGGGAGAGAATCATCACACTACAGCTACACCCACTGCTATCTCGTGCTCTGATCTTGTCGTTGGTTACACCACCTATCCCCCTGGTGCACACTTATCTCACTTTACTGGGGGAATGTGCTGCTAGAATTCTAACAATAAAAACTACAGATAGTCCTAAGCCTCTGGAAGAGTCTGTCCTTACAGCACTATCTGAGCACCATGCTCCATATAAGGGCCACCTACAAGTATTTCCAGGATCAGATGTTAATAAACTCCATCTCTCTCTCTCTTCCACAGTTATCTGTACTTCATTTGCTGTGATGTGAAAGCTGGTTAACCTCCCCCACCAGTGGGTGGTTTCTCTTCTCTTTCTCTGTTTTTCAGTATCTTGTCCCTAAGACTTTCATCATTTAGCAGTTTCCTAAATGAAACATTTCCTTGCTGCAGAAAGGAGAGGGAAGATCATTTTCTCCGGGGATCAGGAGGATGTTAGTGGCAGGGACTTTGTAGCAGCCCTGCTGTAATTCCATGAGTTTTGGAAAGGGTGCCACAGAATGTGTGTGCTCTCTCTGTGCTTCCAGGACAACAAAAGGGGAGGTTTTCCACTGTGGGGAAAGCCTGGGAATGGCACATGGTGGTTTCCTTGTGGTGTTGCCTCTTCACCAGTGTCCCTGCAGCTAAACATCAGCACTGGGGAGACACCCTTTGCCTGTGGTGGTGTCCCCAGTGCCCTGTGTGAATGAGCACTGAACTGGAATGGCATTTCAGCAGGGAGCTATTTATGGAACATGGGTGCTGTCCAATAATCAGATATGCCTGTGGAGCAGAGCCACTGCCTTAGGTCATAGTGCAATTTTCAGTGGCATAAATTTCTCCATCTACAGATTCTTGCTGGGTGTGGTCACTTTGGGAACAATTCTCAGTCCTGCCTCATGATGAGAGCAGTATTCCTGAGCTTTGATGGGAGTCACGGAGTGATGCCTGGCACCCGAGCTCAACGGGGAACCACAGTCAGGCACTGCTTGCACCCCATTCAGCACTCTAATAAAAGGCCTGCTGATTTTTCCATTTCCTTTCCATTTTTAAAGACATTGCGACTCATAAATATTGTAGTAGGGTATAAAACTCGTTGTGTGAGCTCTAATTTCTGTTTATTTGTACCTCTGTGGAGCCACTATTGAGGGTGAAGATCCAGAGCAGTAGGCTCTGTATGCACAGGAGAATATTGGTACTCTTCCCCAGATGCTGGATATGAAATGCAATCTCTTCCCTTGCTTTAGATTACAGTCAGACTGTAGAAATGCTGCACACAACGTTGCCTTATTTTAGCACTTTTTCTTGCAACTGTTGAATTTAGATGTGTATCTGGTTTTAGAGCAGTGAGGTTACACATGACCTCATGGATTCAAGGTTAGGAATTTTTGAGATGTTTTAGACTGAGAAATAGCTGTTTTACAGAAGCCTCAATTAAGGAAACCAAAGCATTTAATTAGAATGTTTTGTGTGTGTGTGTAGATATATCCACATATATTTGGCAGATTAATGCAGATTGGTTCAGTTTTAAAAATACATTTTAAAAATACTTTGTAGTCCATTTCCCTGGGGAATCTGAAGCTCTTGTACAAGACTAGAAAGCTTCTGGTAAACCCTACATATTTTCAGAGCTGTTGGAATGCTTTGCAAACTGACTAATCTCTACTGAGAAATTATTACAACTGCAAAGGTTCCCAACTGAAGTGTACTGGGCAAGGAAGATTGGCATATCTCTCACTACTCTTGCCTAAGGGTCAGATACATTAAAATCAGTATTTTCTCATGGAATCATCTTTTCCAAGTCACATCCTTGCTGTCCACAGCTAAATATTTATTCTAAGGTAAAATTAATACAAGTTTTAAAATAATTATGGTAATAAATTGAACTGATGCTTGGGATCCATTCTGTTAAGGTTTTAGATGTCACTGCCTTCTCTTAGAAACAGTGAAAACAAAATTCCAGTAGGAAAAAGCCCCATTTGGCTTGCTGAGATGTGTGCATAGTGATGTATGTGCTTCACAGTACCACAAAGGACTATTTCCAGAATGTTCTGGAAATCAGTTTATAACTTGCTGGGTGTAATTTTTATCTTTCACACCTTATTACATATAACGATAGTTTATTCTTTTTTGTCATATTTATTTATGTCCATTAACAAGACAGCAATATTCCTCTAATCCCTTTTAAAAGCATTTATTTTAAGTAGTATGAGGGTTTAAGGCACAAAAGCCAGCGGCATTAGTGTTAAGGCTAAAAACTTTGGTCTGACACAAGGGCCTGGATTGACTCGTTTGAAGCAGTGCCAGAGTACCGAGGGTAGTGGGAGAACACCGGGAGGAGAGCGAGCAGCCTGTCCCTGCTTGCGGGGTGTGCCCATGGACTTTGTGTCCTTGATTTGGGGATGGGAACAGATGTGAGCTTCAATTGCCACAGGTGCTGTGGTGCTGAACTGTCTGCTGGTGGGCAAACCTTTCACTCAGCTCTACAGCAGCTCCCCATACCTTCAGCGGTGCAGGCATCTTTAAATGCTGCCCAGGGCTGAATAGGAAAAGTTAATCTATGATTTATTGTAAGATATGAGTAACGTGGCTCCCAGCGTTTCTGTGGACACCAGCAGCAGTTTGTTGTTTGTGCAAGGTTCTTACCTTGAGATGTTTTTTACGTAAGAATGGTAGCCTGTCAATTTATGAAAGAGGAGCTTGACTATTACACGTTAAAGTACGTAGTAAAATTGAATTTAGCTGCATCTCTTAGGCAAGGTAGTAGAATTGATCCGTGGTACCACCCCCACAACTCGGGCTGTTTCAAGGCAGCAACGATTGCGAGATACACTTATTTCCCTGAAAGAGGCACAACCGTGTCAGTGCTGCAAGCCAGCGCTGGCCGCACAAAGCAGCCCGGGTGCTGGGCAGGGTCGCACGCGCGAACGCGGAGCGTGGTCACCCCGAGCGTGGTCACACAGCCGTGGTTCGCCTGTGCCGAAGCCCGGCAGGGCGGGCGAGGCGGTGGCGGTGTCCGAGCCCGTGTCGTGTCGTGTCATGTCGTGCCCTGTCCCGTCCCGTCCCGCAGTGCCCGCGCCCCCCACCCACCTCCACCTTTGCAGCAGGAAAATGCAGCACTCCTAGCGCGCATGCGCGTCCCGCGGCCGGCGCCCCGCGATGGCTATTTATAGCAAGTGACGTCACCTAGAAATAGAGCGCGGGGGAGCGGCGCCCCCTCCCCTCCCCTGCAGCACCGCGGCTCCGCCCCCTCGTTGCCTTCCCGGCGCGCAGGCGCGGGCGGCGGCAGCAGCGCGAGGCTCCGAGCCGCACACGCCGCGGTCGGTCCGGGAGCGCGGCCGGCG
>VXBI01013942.1:853684-906325 GCA_013397375.1 Toxostoma redivivum | reverse complement strand
GGGCTGGTCCGAGGCGGGGTTGGGTCCGGGGAGGATGCGAGCCGCCGGGTCCCTCCCGTCGCGGTGAAGAAAGGAGGGCGGGAGCAGGACCAGACCATCCCGCCGGGACACCTCGCCGGCGTGTGGGGCGGTGCCCAGTGCTACCTGCCTTCGGCAGACACGAGACAAAGAGTAGCCGGTCCAAGCCGGACCTAGCACCCCTTGCAAAATGTGTTTCCTTCCCCTCGCATTCCCTCCGTTGCCCCGTTCGGGCTGTCTCGCAGCCCTCCCGCTCCCCGGCCGTCCCTGCCCCGGGGGTGTGGCTGTCCCCATGCCCTCCTCTCCGTCTCCCCACCGCGCCAATCGGGCTCGCAGTGCGGCCGTTTGAACGGCGCTCGCCTCTATCGCGGCGGGAACGCTGTGCGCTCCTTCTCTGCTACACACGGGGCCCATGCTCGCCCACCTCCCTTACCCCCGATGGGGCGCTGGGTTTCACCTGGGGGTGCATCTCCCCTTCTGGGCACCCGCCAGCGTCTGGGGCGCTGGTGCTGTGGGCTGGGCACTGCGGCGGGGGCTGTCCGGGGACACAGCAAGGGGAGCCCCTTCCTCTTCCAGACGTTTCTTTTGCCTCGCCATAAAAGACACGAATAGAGGCCTCACTCAGTAGCATGGGTGACTCAAAGATAGGAGCTGCATCCAGGTGTGAAAGCTACCCCCTGTTGCAGGAGCATTTCCCGAGCTTTAACGTTGCCTTTTTGCCTCTTCTTTGTAGGGTAACAGTTTCTCAGTGCATTCAGTACCCTGTTGAATACTGAAATGTGTTTAAACAATGTTACATTTACAACTCTGCTCCTTTCAGAACCAAGCAATGAAATTTGTACTGATCCGCCTGTACTGATACATAATAAAATTGTAGAATGATCAAACTTATAATGTCTAGTCCCTTTTTTGAAAACAAAGTATTCACACGATCCAAATGTTATGGGTAATGTTAATGCCATTGGATGCTTAGCAGTGTCTTTCCATATCAGATTACAATTGGTTTGTTCCTGCTGATCTGTCCTCTGTGAACACCAAAGGCCCCAGGAGGACCTGTTTCTCTTGAGAGTGCTTCTGTTTAAGGCACAAGATGATTTTAAAATGAAAAAAAGAAGCTTCAAATAGAGCCCACGTTTTTGTTGTAAGAATGTCACCTCCCTTAAATGAGGGCAGTAAAAAGACACTAATTTTGCTGTGCTTGTTCACTTTTGCTATTATGTTGTAATAAATATTACAACCACTCCAGTTCTGAAACAGTGATACTTCTGAGTATCTCAGTACCAGAGCCACAAGATGTTAAAATAAGGTGTATTTATAATTCTGTCTCCAGAGTTCTTGATACATATGATGCAATAGTAACAGCTTTTCTTTCAGTTGGTAATTTTAAAAGACGAAATAGAGATCCCACTAAAAACACTGCACTGCTCCAGAAGACAATTTCTAGCTGTCACTAGTAGAAAGCTTTATATTTCTCCAAGAACTGCAGACCTACAGGTATGTATGGTCTCTGGGTACATGTGAAACCATGAGAACACAGTTGCTGTGCTTTAGCAAGTGTGTAAATAAAGTACTTATAACTAGCATGTATGTCCAGTTGTCTTCAAACTGTTTTAATTGTTATGCAAATTTTCATTCATCTGGAGCCATGGTATTCTCATCTGTAAAGTCACTGCTGCTCACAAATATTTTGTGTGAGCATGCATTTCTGTAATTGGGAGCTCAAGAACACTTTGTGAGCGGAGTCTTGAAACTGATAGATACTTTTAAACTCCAAAAAGCAATCTGAATTTAAAAGCAGCAGTTCCCTTATTCTGAGCTGTTCATGCTCTGTTGCAGATCTGTCATGTAGCATCTGTTGGTTCCTTGGCTTTCACAGGTGCTCGCTCCAAGCGGCCATTTCCAGAATGCTCACTGCTGTTGAGGTTCTTCTGTAGGTCTGAGCACAATCTTCTGTGTCCATATTGGTTTATATTAAAGTAATCTTGCAATCCAGAGATTCAAGAAGGAAGGAAATCAGTATTCTGATACTGATCAGAAATCTATTCTCCAGGATATCTTGATCTGGAAAGTTTATTTTAATTTTTTTTAAAAAGATCTCTGAATGTAGCACATCTAATACTTTTTAAAGGTGCTATATGAAAGTAGTGTGCTTTCAGTGTAAACTGAAATCTGAACAATTAATTTCAGTTTTAGATATTACTACACTTTACAATATAGCATGGTAGTTTTCTTCAGAAACATAAAGTAACAAATACTTGGTTTAGTGAGTGTATTTGCCTGATTTTTAACTGCCACTGAAAAAAAAAAAGTGTGACAAGGCTGTCATTTAATCTGTCAGTACAAAGCTGGAGAAACATTTATTTTTTATTCCCATCAATTCATTCTATAAAGAAGAAAGCCAGACCAGGCAGCAGTTGTAGCTTAAATGAGGAGTTTATTTAATTCCTTATTTAAGAAGTTATTTAATTCCTGCTCAATACAAATATTTGTTGTTGTAAACTAATTTTTTCATGGAAGAATTTCAGTATTTTTGCTTGTAATGTGTAAACAGGAGAGGAAAATGAAATAGTTGCTGTTACAAATTAATGAGTTTAGTTTACTAAACCCATTACTTTGCAACTATTAAGGTTATTTTAATAGAAAATACAATAGCATGTAAATGGCATTCTTCCATGGGGCATGGCATTCCCATTGCATTAAATGCTACTCCAGGATTCCAGCTATTTCAAATAAAGCTTACATGGTAGCTACAGAATTGTTTCTCAACGCAGGAGAAAGATGCTTTGGGAGTAAGTGTGGAAGGTTCTCAGTTGATGCAGCAAATGCTTCAGCATCCTGAGATTACAGCATTCAGTAGCCTTTGGTTTAGATAATTCCAGAAATCATGAAAAATTGTAGCTGTATAAGCCCTTCATTTTTTGGACAGTATTAATCCTAATAGGTAGTGCTTAGGACCTCTATTGAGTTATGTTGCTTTTCCAATATAGCTACACGGTGGTAAAAAATAATTTACTTTTTAAAATTGGTAACGTGGGTGATGTGAGATATAGAATTTTAAAATTAGTTATGTCAGAAATACCACATGATGAAATAAATTTAAATCTTGAACTAAACTTTTGAAACAAAATAGCTTGAGGTTCTAGTTTGTTATGTAGGGTTTATCTATATACATAAATGAACTTTAAAAGTTTGGGATGGTCTATATTTTTAGTACCTATCCCTGAGTGTCTGGTTTGGGGTTAATGAAGAGGAGAAGGAGTTGTCTTTAATGTAAGCAGTACCCTCCCCTGCTGGGAGATGACTTCCTCATGGTGTTCTCTGGGGTAAATGTAGCTACAGAACTTCCAAGTCTTGGTATAGAGCTCTGAAACCATATGATGAGAGAAATTGATCTGGTTTAAATTCATTAATCTGGTTTCTATTTGTTCCAAAATTATGGACTGCATAACTTTGTATCAGGCAAATTTTAATAATTTAATCTGACTTTATAGTGGCTCAGGTATTGTCATTTTTGCAGCAGCTGGCTCAGAACCGGCTCTGGCTGACAAAACCTGTGTGATCAGAGTCCCCTAACCTGGGCCAGGTCATGGATCTGCTCTGTTGTGGAACAGTCACTCTGCTGTGTTTTCCATGTGAAAGGAGCTCAGCTTGCTCTATGGCCTATGTGGGATCACACACAGAAGTGATTTCTGAGCTGATGGAGTGCTGCCATGCTCATTAGCATGTGGAGTTAGGAATTCCAGGGTTATAGGCAGGATTCCTTTTATATACTCCCATTTTGATCACTAAACAGTGGAAGAATGGTTAATATCTACTAGAGAAGATTTAGGTGGGTTGTGGTGGAGATTGTTGAGGAAAATATTGATTGGGAGCTCTGATGAAGATTCTGAAAATGTCATTAGAGTTGATTCCTGTGCCTTTCATCCTCTGTAGGTTGCCTTTAATTCTATTAGAACAAGCAGAGCAGTGTCTTTTGGGAGTTCAGGTTCCTGAACTATGCAAAAGTAATTTTGGAAATTAAACTAATTGACTTAATATATTTTAAGAACAAATCCTAAATTAGAAAATAAGCTCTCTCTTACTGTAAGAGTTATAATTCACATAAAGTATTTTTTAAATCTGAAATAAGCACATTTGTTAGAAGCTTTTCTGAGACCAGCAGTCTCAGAATAGTGTAAATATTTGTTACTTGATTGTTTGTAGTATGTAAGTATTTGGCTGTGAACACTCTGGTGCCTGTCAAGCAGCATAAATGTGCACATTTTTAAAAAGAAATAGTTAATGATT
The DNA here is from genome assembly GCA_013397375.1 of Toxostoma redivivum. Classification (NCBI taxonomy): domain Eukaryota; kingdom Metazoa; phylum Chordata; class Aves; order Passeriformes; family Mimidae; genus Toxostoma; species Toxostoma redivivum. Next base: position 902,020 of record VXBI01013942.1, on the reverse strand, counting down.
TTAACAGTGTCTGAGCAAGGACAAGTTTCTTTTCACACCAAAGTACATGCCCTTAGAATTCTAGTGACTACTTTTAAAGCAGTATACATAAGGTAGAGGAGTTACATTTTTCATCCTTTTAATTCCTTTGAGTTTAATTTCATGTGTATACATTTTAAAAAGTAGAACAATTTCAAGTGACCATGAATCTGATAGCCTAAATTAAAACATCAAGTGAAATAGGCCTAAATTTACAGTATTAGAAGTATTATCCTTCTGTCTCAGCTTTTTGAAGTAGTGAAGTTGATCATGGCTTTGTTCCTGCTTTGCTGCCCTATTTCTATGCAGTCTCTTTCATGTCCTATCCCTGGAATTTGTCTACAGCCAGTTAGCAGAAATCAGGGTAACTTTTGTACTGTACTGTATAATCACTCTCTAGGTGTCTGAAAGATACCATGGAGCACTAATTCCATTTGTGCTGTGCAGAGCTTAATGACTGCAGCACTTCCATCTCTGCTGTCCAATGGAAGCAAGCAGCAAGGGACAGAAATTGAGAATTGCACCAGCTTCCAGTGTCAGTGCTGTGTTCCACATTCAAAAAACTGGTGTTCTAGGTACATTTAAATTCATCACTAAGTGTGTAGTCTGTATAATTATAGCAGACTTCCTGAAAAATCCGAGCCTTCCTCTGTGATTGCTTCTCTATTACACAGGCCTGACTCACTTTTATTCTGTGAATGCTCTTTGCCAATGGCTTCTAAATACCCCTTCTACTACATCAGAACTGTGGGGATTTCTATCTTTTAAGCCCTGACTGCAGAACAATTTTAAACTTTCAGTGTTACAAAGTCACTCCTGTCTAGAAGGAATTTTGGGTTCTAGAAGAAATTTTTAATCTGGGACTTCATGAGGAAAGTACTGAAGGAAATTTTCACCCTCCTCTCTAAGGCAAACCCTTTAAAATTGCTCTTTGTCTGTATTTTCAGGTAACTGAGCTGAATGAGCCCCTCTCAAATGAGGATAGAAACCTGCTGTCTGTAGCCTACAAGAATGTAGTCGGAGCTAGGCGGTCCTCCTGGCGTGTCATCAGCAGCATAGAGCAGAAGACCATGGCAGATGGGAACGAGAAGAAGCTGGAGAAGGTTAAAGCCTATAGGGAGAAGATAGAAAAGGAGCTCGAGACAGTCTGCAATGATGTTTTGGCTCTCCTAGATAAATACTTGATCAAGAACTGCAATGACTTCCAGTATGAGAGCAAGGTCTTTTACCTGAAAATGAAGGGGGATTACTACCGCTATCTGGCAGAAGTTGCTGCTGGAGAGAAGAAGAACAGTGTCGTGGAAGCCTCAGAAGCTGCCTACAAAGAGGCTTTTGAAATCAGCAAAGAGCACATGCAGCCCACTCACCCCATTAGGCTTGGGCTGGCACTCAATTTCTCAGTGTTCTACTATGAAATCCAGAATGCCCCTGAGCAGGCCTGCCTTTTAGCCAAACAAGCCTTTGATGATGCCATAGCAGAGCTGGACACACTAAATGAGGATTCCTACAAGGACTCCACTCTCATCATGCAGTTACTTCGAGATAACCTCACTCTGTGGACGAGTGATCAGCAGGATGAAGAAGCAGGAGAGGGCAATAATTAATAAGCTTTCCTCTGATCCCTCTTTCATCCACTTGGCCATCCCCATCATCACCAATATTTCCTTGCCACAGTCACACTAAATATCTAGTGCTAAGCATATCTGTATTGTACAGCTGTTCAGATCTGCTGTCCACTTTATCAAGAAGCAGTTTCAGATAAGTCTTCATGGGCATTGATGGATTGATTGGTTTATTGGCCCTATTTATCTTAGTTGCACTTGAGCAGTGCAGAAGGAGGCATTTTTAGTTTGCCTGTTGATTGGAAAATATGGGAAAGAATAATGGAAAGTGATTGAGGAGAACTAGATTCCAGTTAAATTTTTTTCCATTTGAAATGAGCTGACAGTTCTGTTAAGCAGTACATTTTGTGCATGCAAAATAAATTAGCCACCCCAAATTTTTTTCAGTCAATGAAGACAGTTAAGCTGATGTGAAATAACTACTCTGTTCATCAGTTTACAATTAACTGTTTGAAATGTGACGTTTCAGTAGCAATTTGGGTTTTTTGCCTCTAACTTATGTGCACAGTTTCTTTAAATGCAGTGCATCTACCTAAGAGTTTTGATACTTGTAACCTTTTGCAGTTGTTTTGAAGAATCATGAATTTATTTTTTTGTAAACTCTTTGGCTGTTTAGTTGTCTGTGTATTCTGACAACTCTATGTCAATATTTGCCCATGTTAAGATGGATGACTGGGAAGCCAGACTTCTAAATTAAATGTTTTGGAATTAAATGAATAAAATAAAATGCTGCTTCAGGGATGTTATCTCTACATGAACTGTCCTGTCTTTTATTCAGAGCAGAGATAGAGTTATCTAACACATCACTGATGGGCTAAAAGATATTTAATCAAAAGTTTAATGAGAAGTTGACACATGCTAAACAACAGAAAAACACAACATAGTGTGCTGAAAGAAGAAAAACCCAAACACACAAAACCCAAAAGCACCCACAGTGGGGGCACCTCTGTTAAAGCAGGGTTTCCCAAGGTGGTAGATTTAGTTGTTTGCTCAGTACAACAGCTGCTGAGCAGTTGTGAAGCACATAACTTATCAAATCAATGCAGAGACTTGTGCTTGCTCCTGTCCACTGTAACTTCTAAGCTCTTGCTCTGAAGTGCTAAACACCAAATCAGCTCTACATGTGAATATCCCAGTAGCTATTTCATATTTACCTGCTTCAAACAGAAACAATACTTGTTGCTAAGGACTACCTTTCTCTATTTAGCTCACTTAAATCTAGTCCACAAACTTAACACTGTTGTTTTTGTTTTCTCCCAACAGTTAGTGTACATGTACATACTTCTGTCATGGTATGTCCCAGAAGCAGGAAAAGTTAGCTGTATCCAGACTGCCATTGGCACCTGAGCTAGCTCAAAGGCCATGTAAGTTCTCATTTATCAGATTTGATAGTCTTTAATTATAGAAATAATTATTACTGGTCAGAATTACACATAACAACTACTCATACTTTTTAAAAGCAGTTCAATTGTTGTTTTTAAGTATCCAGAGTTTTAGAATTTTTAATGGTAGCTTTGTGTGCATTTATATACTCTATCATCTTAATAATTTTAGCTTTATTATATCAGTAAAACTGGCAACAAATGAAAGAGAAACGCAGCATCTGAAAAAGGTGAAAATACAGGTACACACCTTCCTACTGCCCCTGTGGAACCAAGGTAAAACTTGGCCATAAGATTGCCTTTTTACATTGAAACACTCTGGATGGTTAATAATAATATTGGCAGATGGTAGGTTTATTTCTCTGATAGAAGTACCTGTCTTTTTGTTGCCTTTTTTATTAAAATTTTTCTTAATTCAAAAGCCAAGGGGTCCTTTCTCATTTGAGTTCCTGTCTTGTGCAGACCCTTTATCACAAAACCATGAGCATTATGTAGTTTGCAGGTGAGTCAGCAGGTCTGGCATCTCTGGGCTGGCAGCTGAAGGTTGGCTGTTGCCCTGGTGCATAGGATCCAAAGTGGAGACCAAAGGGATTCTGCAGAATGATGCTGTGTAGCAGTGAATTAGATTCCCAGTAGGAAAGCAGAACTTCTCCCATGTTTCCCAGCTGTCAGTGAAGAGCCAATGACATGCAGAGCATGTTTTTGTGGTTGTGTTTTGGTAGGAGTTAGTAGAGAGTTTTCTATGGAGCAAGAAAAAAAAATGCTCCAGTGCAATCCATATTCTTGTTTCCACTTCAGCAGCTTTTTCATTTCATGGGCCCTAGGATTGCTAAATGCTTTTTTGTAATCCTTACTGTGATCTGGAGGAAACCAAAGCTGATGAATAGCACGTTTATTCCAATATTTTTTCAGTAGTCCACAGGATTCAGGTATTTTGGAACTGGTATTTCTCATAGGTGACTTCCAAATAATGTCTTCTGCCTATCACTCTCTAAAATAAATAAAATCCTAGGCTATGCCAAATTTAATGCAGATGTATTCACCAAAGGTGCTCAGTTGAAGTTCACAACATTTTTGAAGCAGAGGTAATGCAATAGAAAGATTCAAAACTGAGTGACTTTCCTCTCTGCACCCAGGGGATTGCTTTTTTATGTGTCCTTGAAGGCATAAAAGGTTCTTTGCTGCTCTTGACATGGTGAGGGTTTTGTTAGGATCCATCTGAGCATTACTTTTGCCCAGAACCACACTTTTCGTGTCTTTCACAGGCAGTTTCTGTTGAGAGGTTCAGTCACTCTGAGGCTGTTGCTAGAATATTAACAAGGCCTGTGCATATCCTTGAATTTTTAGCAATCTGACAGCTGCTAACAGTAAAGCAGCATTTTCTGTGATGTTAAAGGAACTTGAAAGCTATGGCATAGTCAGCCCTTAAATTAATTGTGTGATCTTTATAGGGACAGAGATACTTTCAGTCTATGTCCTAATCTGCTCAGATATGTTCAAGTTTCACAGAAATGGTTGTGTTCATCTCTCAGAGCACAAACACACCCACACCCTATTGAAGCCACTGGAACAGAATGTGCCAGTGCTATGGGACACTGAGCTATGAGAGGCTGTTCTTCAGCATGAGCAGGAGCACTGAGAACGTGAAGGTTTTAGGGAAGCAGAAACTTTAAGAAGAGTGGTGAGACTGGAGGTGCGTGGATAACACATATCAGTTCCCCTGGTAAGTAATCATTCACTCTGGGTGTCACTATGGGCTTGAAAATAGATTTTCCACATTGCCTTTCCCTTGCCTGTACCTTCAGGCTGTGGTTTTCCATCCTTAATACACCTGATCTGCATCTGTAAGTTGGATGGACTGACTTCCAGAGCCCAATCTATTCCCAAAGGAGCATGAGGGTATTCCCTAACCTACTCTTAGGGCCTCTTCCAGCAGCTGCAATAGGCTGCTTTATATGAACCTAGAAAAAAATTCTGTGAGTACACCTCAGGTTGAGGCAAATGAAAAGCCTGGCTGTATTTTAAGTCATGTAAGAGAATGACTTAATGATAATGGAAATTAGAAGGGTGAAAACTGATGTTTCATGATGAAACATTTTCGATGAAACATTTTCTGTCAGCATGGGACCAACTGGAAATCTTTCAGTAAACCAATTTGAGTTTAACAACAGAGAGAAAACAGGGAAAATATTCCAGTCCTTTGGATCCTTGGTTTTTAAAAATTCTATCCACACCACCTATTTGAATTAATTTAACATAATTGATGAGGAAAAATTGGCTAAAGCACTTCAACATGAGAAACCTATTTGGATAGATCTTAGGTTCATTGAAGAAGCTCCTTGAAATCAGTGGCAGATTTTGAAGAGTGTGAAGTTGATTATACACATAATTGACAGAGGATGTTTAGATCTTGTTCTGAACAAGCCTGCAGTACTTGAAGTTCCATAGATGCAGATGGTTTAGTGTCTGAGCCTTAATGATTTTTGAGATAAATGAAGATGTTTTCTGAACACTGAGATCAGGCCAGGTAAATTTTTAATTGGCGTTAGAAATTGAACCATCTGTTAGAAATAACATTGTTTATTATGGCTTTCCTATATGCCAACTGTGGTCTAATATTGAATAACTATAAATGTAGTAATACACACACACACACATATATATACACACTTCAAGTATACACATTTCTTTTTTCTGAATCTTCAGTGTTACTTGTCTTATATTTTAGTCTAAATGATTTTAACTAATGATTATGAACCAGCTCAGTCTGTCCCAGTTAAAACATTATAGCCAGATTAATTGTTTTCATTCAGTTGGGTTTCAGTAAAGCCCAGAGTACACCAAGGCAAAGCACTGTGAGTACTTTAACAGTGAATATATATTTTTATGGAGGAAATCATTAAGAAATTACTTAAGTACAGTAATGTACTTAAATTAGTATGAGCTATTTTCACATAATTCGATAAGGTAATCGATTCCACTTTAAGATTCAATCTAATAGTAGTTGAACTCTTCAATTTCTGAAGAATTAATTGCTTTAACATGTCTGAGAGAAGAAACAGATCAAAATACACTGTCCATGTGGCTTTCAGTGATGTTTTGCCAGTTATAAATATTAAATACATATATGTTATTAGAAATATAAGCCAATGATATTTGCAGTAATTGTATATAAAATTTGTGGCATTTAGAGAACTGCACAGTTGATTGAAGATCTGAGAAATGTCCTTTATTCAGGGATTTCTCCAGCAGAGGCTACTGAAAGAGCAGGGATGGCAGAAAAGTGTTGATTCCTTTCCCAAGCACGTAAGGCACACATTGGAAGGAAGCAGGAGTTGCAGGGGGTTGGCAGGAGCAGCATTTTCCTCACAGGCTTTGTGAGTGTTGTGCCCTCACAGCACAAAAGAACATCTGACTCTTGCAGAGGGCAGAGAAGGTGGATGACAGTGATTAACTGGTTTCCCTGCTGAGTGGAATGGATCTTGTTCTCTCTGCAAAAAGAAACTTGTGCTTGTCCATGATTTCTTTGTTTTGACGCTCAGAAAAAAGCCCAGTCCCAGGAGGTTCTTTGTGAAGTACAACCCAGTTACTGCAGTGACACACCTGCCCAGGGTGTGGGGCCTTGGAGCACCACCCAGAGGGATGCCAGCTGTGGGCACCGTGCTGGGGCAGCCTGGCCACCATCTGCAGTGGCTTCCTGTCTCCATGGCAGCCAGAGCCGCCCTGGGGCAACCATCTCTGTTCCTGTCAGTGCATCCCAGATGCAGAGCAGGGAGCAGAAGGCCAGGCCTGCCTTTGGCAGGAAATGGCCCCGGTCTCTCCATGTGTGCTGGCTGCCCATGCGAGGGGTGAGCGAGATTCCAGCATGTCCTTAAAGGGCAGCAGCATCTCTGCTCTCTTGTGCCACCCCAAGCTTTTTAAGGACTGCTATTTGCCTCTTCTGAAACAAGTCCTATTAAGCCTCTCTGGGCTGTAAGATGGTATGGAAGGATCAGGAAGTTCAGACTTTTCCTGTCATTGGTGTCATCAGAGCCCAGCATTGCTCAGAGATGAGCACGCTTTGGTCCCAGTGCTGAGTCATTCTCTGGGTTTCTACAACTGACACTTCCTCACTTTGAGATTGGCCATGAGCCTAGGTTAAAGGGAACAGAATAAACTTATTTTTAGGTTACTGAAGCCCAGCTTTAGCTGAGCTTATTAGCCCAGTGTTAGTTGTGTTTAAAACAATTACTTTAAATTTTTACTAAACACATTATGTGTGTATGTATGTTGTTAATTCTGCCATAAAGATTAACCTGAATCCTTGGATTAGGAACTGATTAAGAACCACTGAAGTGCCAGATCTCTGGGTAAGGTATAATGAATTATTCATGCTGTTATCCTAGCACAATCACAATAATGTCTTGGTGCTAATTAGCAGGTGGATGAGCTGACACAAAGTCAGGAATTCCCAGGAGATATTTTATTCAACCTGTATTCTGATTCTTCATAATAAATATATTTTCTGACCTTATAATTTATTTCTTACTCAATAGGAACAAATCTGATTTTTCTCTCTGTTATTTCAACATTTGTTTTTTAAAATCAATTACTTTTTAGGGCTAACTAACCTGAGAACTGAAGCTTTTAAGAGCTTCTGAGACAGATGCTGCAAAGTTTTACTGTTATTCCTCACTATGATATTTTTTCCATATTGGTGAGCTGCATGTTACCATTTCTTCTGTTATGTGTGGTCTTTGTTGTCTTGTATCAATCAGAGCAGAATTTATTTTATTTTTAATTAACCTAGAACTTGTATGTGCACTTGTAAAGCGTGGCACTTACTGTGGGAATCAATTAGATATTTGTGCATATTAAATCTTTATTACTTAAGGCAACACAGTTTATAACAGATTTTTTTTTGCTTGCCCATTAGTCATTACTATATTTCCTTCTTTCTCTCTTTTAAGTAAATTCTCAGCATTTTGTTTTAGTTAATGTTGGCACATATCATTGTTCATCAAAGGGATTTATCAGAAGTCAAACAAAAGGATGTGTTTTGCCACAGTTTTTTAAAAATTCCTGGTTTTTGAAATAAGACTGCTGCCCTGAAGCATAGCTTAATGCAGATGTTTCAGTCTCACAGCTCAGCTTGAAAAACCCCAACCCACAACACAAACAGTCCTCACCACCTCCTTCCCTCTTGCTTTCTTCTCTAGCAGTTATTTTCCTTCATTTTGTGCTGACCCTGCTGAGGTCTCCTTCCACTCCCCTGCAGAAATAATTCTGATCACTTCATGAAGATGTAACTGGTTTGTGAGACCTGTTGATTGTATAGGAATGCCCAGCTTAGCCTGATTTTTGTGTGTGGTGTGCAGCTGGCTGCTCCATGAATATCTTTTGATTTAGGGAGGAAGTGTATGAGGACAGAAGAATAACTTGGGAGAACCACTGCTGGCCTTCTTTGTGTCTGTCTCTGGTGTTTGTGTTTCTGCTCATCAGCAGTGTGAGATATTTATTTTCCCTTTCCTCTCCTCCTCCTCCCTTTTCCTGTTTCTCTCCCTCGGCTGCCACATCATTCCTGGTGCTGCTCATCTCTGAGAATTTTCCTTCCCTCTCTCAGTTCTCACTCTGCTGTGTGTGATTAAGCATCTGGAATATTTCCAACCTGATGACTGCAGGGTTTTGCAATGAAACCCCTTGGAGATTTACTGAGTGGGCTGCCCTGAAGGAGTTGGACTTTATGAGCCCTAATGCCTGCCTTTGTAGAGATTTGGGAAGTGCTTGGCATATTAAATGCATTGTTGCTGTCTGAGTAACAGCAATCTGCATGAGGTCTTGAGGTACAAAAATGTTTCCTTGTGACAAACTGTACAAAGTCCTTCCTATAGGAATGTGCTCTTTCCCTTTGTGCTGAGCTGAACAGACAGCTGGGCTGATGGGCACTGCTGCCAGGGACTTGTGAGAGTCTGAGACAAACATCTCATCTACAGCCGTGCTCAAATTAGGTTTCTGAGCTTCACATTATTTGAAGTTTGGGTCTGAATAGACCAGCTGAGGTTCATCCTCACTTCAACTGTAAAAACAAGTCACTTTTAGCAGAAGATGTCACAGCTGCAACCCTGCATTGCTGAGCTGCAGTGTTACAATCACAATCCCTCCATCTGATGCTACATTAACTCCCTCTGAAAAGAGTGGTGGAGGGCAATTATTGTGCTGAATAAACTATACTAAGGTTTTGCTTTAGAGTGACCATGTGAGGATGCCTTGCAGGATGCTGGATAGAAAAATACTGTGTGATAGACCTGAAAGCTTCCTCAGGAACACTGCCCTAAGCTTTCAGCCTGCAGGCTGTCCTCAGATGGCAGAGCTTTTTGTTACTTTATCTTGCACTCAAGGCTATGTACATGGATAAAACACTGTGTATCAATAATGCTGGCCTCTTATTGCCAAGCAGCCTTTTCCCAGGGGTTTTGTAGCCATTTAACATAAAACTGGAAGTAACATTGTCTGCTGGCTGAGAGTGGACTGAACCAAAAAAGAATTGAACACAGAAAGGATATTTGTACTCAGTAAATTCAAATATTTGGGAGTATAACAGAATTGGAAGAAGATCTAGAAAATTAAAAGAAGGGACACTCTTCCATCTTGGTGAGGGTCTAAAGGAGCTTTCAGTAAAACGAAAACACATTTTCATCTGTCAGCTGGCCAGGTTCTTATTATTGTGGCTTCAAATACAAAGAACAGAAGGAAGAGGGCAAAGGAATCTTCTCCTCAAGCCCTGTACAGATGTGGCAGCAGCACCTGGTTTTTGGCATCGCTGTGGCAGAGCCCCTGGTAATCAGTCAGAGAATGGAAATACAATAGAAAATGTACCTATTCTATGTGGTGTGATTTCCCTCAGTGTTTCTCTGGAGATTTCTGACAGTTTCTTCTAGATTGCCAGAAGTCCCTCCCATAAATCAGTGTTTGAACCTTGCTTAAACTTCCTGTGACCATGCATGCTTAGCTTCCGAATCTCTGACCTAAGTAACATATTAGAGATTATAGAATTAAGATTTTTAAAAAACAAATTATAGTTCAAATTACTGAAAATTTCTCCTTTTTTGTCTTCTGTCTGTCCTTCAATCTGTCCATCCATTCCTTTTCCTTGCATCTATCCTTGTTACAAAGTTCATATTTTTACCTCAATTATCTTTTACCCTGCTCTTTCCTGAGCCCTCTTTTGTCCTTTCTGACCTATCTTCCCACTTAAAATACTTTCTTCCTGGGCTCATGGAGCATTGCCATGGTGACCACATGACATCATTGCACTGGGAGCAGTTGCCTGGGAAACCATGTGATGTCATTGCACTGGAGGCAGTTGCCATGGGTACTGATCTGGCTGAAGTAACTGGGAAAAAGGGTTTGTCTCTGATGGGTGCCAGGAAATGTTCCCATCAACTGGAATAAAGAAGAGACTTTCATTTATATTTTGATATTCCAGGGGGGGCTGCCTGTGACTCAAAGACCCCATTGCTCTATGCCCTGTAACATTTTCTGGCTGGGCTGTTTCCATTGGTCTCTGAGATCTTGTTCACCTGTTTCTACTGCTGAATGTTACTGTGAACATCAAGATGCAGTAAAATGGAGAACAAGCTGTGTTGTCCTGTGGTTCTGCATAAGATGGGATTGCAGTTTCTATTGCTCTTTGATTTTTCCTCTTTGGTTCCCTTGGTTTCTGAGATAAATAGCCCAGCCCATATTTATCCCAGCAGATATCAGAGGTGCAGTAACAGTGAATGCCACAGCCTGAGCTCGCTGCATCCGCACCAGGCTCCATGCTTGTCTGTAATTTGTTTTCCACTTCTTTCCTACCTTTCCCAATTTCTGTTTCATCACTGCTGACATGTACCTGTCTTGTTTTAATAATTCCAGCATTTCCCAGAAATGTCCTATGTGAAAGGTGAAGCAGGAGGCAGCTATTAGAGATGAGAAAGGTACTCAAGAACAAGTTTAGTGAGTGTGTGTGATGGATGTGAGGATGTGAACAGTGCTTAGCACTGTTTGTGATGTGCAGATCTGTACCTCTGGCAGCATTTGTGCATGTACATAAACATACTTGCAATTGCTCTATGGATAAATAAATAACTTTTTATGAAAATAGCTTTTCCAGGCTTTCTGCAATTTGAGTGAATTATATGTCTAGGGCATATTAGTTAAATCCTGCATGTGTCAGTGTGACTGCCTCCACATCTCAAATGAAGTCTCTGCTCTCAGTACCCCTGCAGATGCTCTGGAGTTGCTGGAAACTGGTTACAAACTTCCCACTGAATCATGGAATGAGCCATTCTTTGGCCCCACCATATGCAGTCATCTTCAAGCTGAAAACCAAAATCCTTACAAGTACTCTGGAGCTGCAAACAGAAATGCAGTCAAAGAAACTATGGAGAGTGCTGATGTCAGGCCAGGTAACTGAGGAATTTAGAGGCACCTGAACTATTAATTGAAGTCCAGGGCTCCTGAAATGTTGGGAGGAGGCTGGAATGGGGGTAGCAGCTCAGCTCTGGCAGAACTAGGAGGAAAATCCAGAACAGGGAATGTAACTTAATTGGGCAGGGAACAGAATTTCCACTTAAGTATGGGGAGAAGCAATGGGATAGAGGTTGAAGGTTTTTGTTGTTTGTTTATTTTGGATTGCCCTCCTTATGCTTTACAAATACTGTTTGATTGACTGTTTATTTGTTCAACATATTGAACAAAATAATCTCAGTTTTTGTGCCAGAGTAACTGTAAAGGAAATTGTGCTTCATACCTGAAATCATTTAATGTCATTTTGATCAGATGGAAAGGAACAAGACAGCTCACAGAGGGGGAAAGCAGCAGCCAGTCAGTGCTCAGGTGTTCCCAAAAATCAAGTGAGCCATGAATAGTCACTGCTTCAGGTCTGTGTGTAAATCCTTAAATTCTAGTTTGAAAACAGTGTTTAGTTAATCAACATGCAATAGTGGAGTTTGCAAATCAGGCTGTTCTGCTCATGGTGAGCCAAGGGACTTGCATCACCATAAAATATGTGTCAGTAATCATGGCCTTTCCTGGGTTTAATGGCCTGGAACAGCCTGGGATGCTGCTGAATCTGTAAATGAAGGGATATTTGATGTTACTATTTATGGCTACTTGTGTTACTTTTTCTGTTCACTGAGCTTCAGAATGGCCCCTGAACTTAGGTTTGTTTTATTTCAACACTCTACCTGGCAATTTGAGGTTATTGTATTTAAGTACATTTTAAACATTTATGTTTGGATGACATTTATTGCTAAAATATAAGAAAGCAAGCAAGAAACTAGACTGTGTTTGTTTAACTGTCAGGGAGGTGTGGGAAAAGGTTGGTAGAGCTTATGGGGTTTTTAGTAAATTTTACCTGATATCCACGTTTATGATTCATATTCCATCTTTCCCTGTCTCTGGACTTCCACCAATGTCAGGTTTCTGTAAATATTTAAATAATAATTGTAAGCTGTGCTATAGCAATATTGGAGATCTCAAGTGGTGCAGAATTATAGATTTGTTTCCCAGTGTGAAGCACGTGGGGTTTGTAGGTGGTGAAGTTCTGGGAGTGGCAGTGGAGGTGGTTTGTGGTGCTGCAGGACAGACAGTCCTGTGAGAGCTCAGCTTTTGCTGACTAATGCTTCCATCTGCTGGACAAGTTTGTTTGCACAGTATTCACTCTGTACTGTACTCAGAGAAATAAAATCTTACTCATTAAACCCCCAAGGATTTAGTGCTCATTAGTTACTATAACAGAGCAAGTTTTTCTGGGATTTTAAGCAGCTAACACAAATCACTTAGGTGCTCTATAGCTTTACATCAAAAGATATGAGACTCTGCCTACCTGGAATCAATACTCTTATGTTTTATTCCAAAATAACTTACACAGTAGTAATGTAAGTTAAAGTACAGATCTTCCTAGTGGGTGATTTTGTGACTCAGACTGGTGCTTTCACTGAGAGCCTGCAGAGGCTGTAGGAATGTCCCTTTGCAGGATGGGGGCAGATACTCATTGGGACAGGATGGATTTTAGTGCTGGGGTTAGAAAGTTCACTGACTATTGTTCACACTGTCACAGTACATCAGGATCTGTGCTCCCAAAGCACAGATTTTTGAATTTTTGAATTGTGTATAATAAACTTGAGAACTTTGAATAAAACTTGTGTCTGGAGACACTGTAGCCCAGCTAACAGAGTACTTCCCAGCCTACCTTTCTCTCCTTAATGAGTCATTTTCTCACTCTCCTGGAAATCCATGCAGCATGAGACAATTACTCTATCTTTGCATTATCTTTCTTATTAGGTTGTGTAGGAGAAGTGTGCAAAAAAAACCTCACCCCAAACCATAAAGCTTGTTGAGAACAAATTTGTGCTGTGCTACTTGTTTATGACAGTGTTATTAAGAGTAATGATACCAGAACACCTTTGGACTTGATACAATGGCATTACAAATAAATACAACATTCTTATGTTAGATAAAAATTGTAGCTTTATAAATGTAAAATTAGATAGAAAGTAAATTATAAAGTGTATATATAAAATTTATAAGCTTATATATTAGATGTACTAGTTCAGGATTATTTTAGAAGAATTAATAAAAAATATGTAGATTCTTATACACAGTATCCTATATAAAGATTACTTACTGAGATATGTTTATATTTATTTAAATATACTGATTCAATAAAAAATATAAAGGACAATAAACTATAAAATCAGAGCACCTTGCCCCTGCCTCCCTGCAATCTCTGCAATTCTGTGCCCTTTGGGATCATCATTTCACTTGATAAAAATCATCTGTCGTGCATGTGAATGTTTGACATGGCCTTCATCTCCATCTCGAAATCTTTGGGGTCCACAGGGCAGGTGTCATTTGGATGTTGGACTTGCCTGTGCAAGGACCACCAAGTGCACTTTGCTTTAAGGCAAGGTCTTGGATCCAGGGTCAAACATCCAATAAAAGGATGGATTTTAGGGACTTAATGGTTTTAAAATGATGATAGTGGTAGGAGACAGACTTTGTATTTGCTTGTGTTGTTCCTCTACTGCTAAGGAAAAATAATTCAAGATGTCTTTCACTGATGCAACTTTACATGTTTTGTAAGTAAATTGATCCCATATGTATGTGGGTTCATGCTTTTTTAAAAATAAACAGCTCAGTACTTCTAGGCAGCAAATATTCTGCTCTGGGTGTTGAGAATGTGGGAAATGAATTTGTGAATGGTAGGAACACCACAGTCTAGGTCCCAAATCCATAATTTGTGTGGACAAATAGCTACTGATTACCTTAGCAACCATCAGAAGCTATCCTTGAGTAGGATTAATTGAACTGGATGTGCAGTTTATAAAATCTCATGGAACTCAGAGGCAAAACTTTACATAGTTATTGTTTTCCTTGTGTTGTTACTTCACTTGCAGGAACAACAATATCTGAAGCTGCCATTGGTAGTAATTTAATAAAGAGGATTTTCTTGGATTGAAAAAAAAAAACAACCCCAAAAAACAACAGGCTGTCCGTCCATCGTGTTATATATGCAAATAAAGGCAGAAGAAGTGCTTTTCCCTGAGTGCCCATGCAGGAGCACATTCCATTGCTGATGTCTGTGCTTTCATCCTCAGAGTGTTTTGGCTGTCAGTATCTTTATGGCTCACATACCTCGGCAGCTGTAACTCACACCTGCAAGTCTGCACAGGGGGCTTGAATTTCTTTTTACTACCTGTGAACTGAGATGAAGCTACTTTCTCTCCTTGTTAATGGATGCATTTGCTCTTGCTGCTTCAAGCACTTTTCTCAAGAAGTTATTAATAATTTAATATTTAACCAATTGTAAATTCTTAATTTTCATTAAGAATCTACTTAAAGTGCCTTAATTGCCTCTTGCATGATGTCTTAACTTTGGGCAGTGCCACATCCCAGCGAAATGATGTTTCTTTATGTGCTTCATGTAGGATTGTAAACACAGAGATGTTGGGACGTTGAGTTGATGGATATGATTCAAATCATAAACTGCCATAAAGTTTCAGAACCTGTTCCAGCAGGTGAAGAGCATGAATGCAAAGCTGTCACATCCTGGTTGTCAGTGATCAGATTCACAAGAACAGATGACAAATTTTTCATTGGATAAAGTAATAAGCAGGAAATGTTTTCCCCTGAAAAATGCATTTATGCCACATTAAGCACAGCAATGCTCCTTAACTTTGGAGATAATGTTGTTTGTTTTAAAGGAAGACAAGTGTCTGTGTGTGTACAGGACGAGGGGGAGGGTGAGGATTGATTTGAGCAATTGAGTCATGGAAATCAATTTATTTCTCAGTTCCTGGAGAATGGCACTCCAGCTGCTGGTTCGTGACTGCCTCATCCTTTATGTCATTGATGGGGCACAGAGCAATTCTGTTCTGAAGCAGGAGGTTGCTATGCCTTGGATGTTTTGTTCAAATGGGAATAATGATTTGTTTCCAGTGGTTCAATGATGTCAGCAACATTCACAGGTGAACTGTGGCTGATGTACCTGTTTGCAAGCTTTCTAGATGTTGTCTTCTCTACACTTTTGAGATTATAAAATATCCTGAGCTGTGGGAATGGACCCACAAGGATCAGTGATTCAAAGTGCTGGCCCTGTACAGGACCCCCCAAGAATCCCACCCTGTGCCTGAGCATGTTCTCCAAATGCTTCTGGAGCTGTGGCAGGGCTGGCACAGGCTGGGGATGCTCTGCTCTGTGTGTCAAGGCTGGTTTTCAGTCTCATTCTATTCCATCTTGGGGAGCAGCAAAGAGAGACAGTTTTGTTTTAACATTCTAAATGTTCAGTGATGCTCTGGTGCAGAAGCAGTTGGGGAGTCCTGATTACATTGATTGAGCCCAGTGGGAGAGAGATACAGGGCAGGGCTCTCTGCCTACACAAGCTTGCCTGATGAAGCAGTTTTGCTCCTTCTTCCCTTTCCTGTGCCACCTGTACTGGTTCAGTGCACACCTTATCTATTTACTATCAATTCTGCTCAGTCCAATTTGCAAGATATCTCTCATACTAATTGTTCCATTGTAAATTTTGGTGTTCCTTCCACCTTCCTTTTCCCTCCCTATCTATTAGATCTTGTTTCCACATGTTTAATAATCCTTTTGTTGTGCTTCTTGGTTCAGATACAACAATAGAACACTCTTTTTTCCATGTTTGGAATTGTTTCTTTCTAAGTTTCTGATTGCTTTAATAAATAAGCCAGACAGATGAGCACTGCTTGTAACTTCCAGCTTATTTTTGGTCGTGATGCCAACGGATATCAGCTTCCCTTAACTCTGAGCACTGCATGGATTACTGGTTAGTAAATGTCTTAAGGTGCTTAAGGATTACATGTTTGTACTCTTTACTACTTGCTTTAGCTACTATGTGAATGGCAATCTGAGAATATAAATGAGTTAATGACCTGGTACTTTGTGTTAGATGTTCAGTGTTGCATCCCTTTTACCTTTGCTGTTTTCATGGTGTTAGAATATTGGATTTATATGGTGTTGAGTATGTTACTTTTTCCATGGACATGATATAAAAAAAAGAGTCTTCATCTCCTATCACTGAACCTTTCCAGACTTGTACATGAAGCTTTTATATTTGTTGTGAAACAAAATGTTAGAAGTGCTTAGGAGTGGTACTGTGATGATCTCTGCTGACTTCAGTCATAGGACTTGGCTGTGCCTGTGCAAATTCACCACAAGCTGGTTTTTCCACCAGCACAGTTTGTGTAGTTTAGGATTTCTTTTTTGTGGATGTGGGATACCCTCTTGTGGATCACAAAGCATGCTGAAGTTCTGTAACAGACTGCAGCCTATTACCTGTAACAAGTTGTTCTGTAGAAAAACATGAAATAAAATAAGTAACTTGTTTTTTCTCCAAGGCTTCTTCAGGATGAGCCACAGTGCAGTCTTACTGGACAAATTTAATTCCTGGAATATCATTCTGCTGCTTTTTTTTTTTTTTTTTAATTGTAGAATATTTAAGTGGATAACCAGGGAGTTCATGAAATTAACTGATGTAAAAAAGTGAAGATGGTGTTTGCATGAATAAAGGATTTAGATAATAAAAGCAGGAACCTGCAGTTGGATCACCTTTATAAAAACTAGGGAAGGCTCTTGCTCTACTGCCAGTGTGGTCCTTGCTTTGTCAAAGGGTAGATCCACTCTTCTGAATTCAAAATGTTTTAGAAACCTTATCAGCAGGGATCTCTGGCATGGTCCTGTACAAAGCTCATGTACAACCTTATTAAAAAGCACATGATGTGTTTGTTGCCAAGGAAACACAAGCCATTAAGCCCTAGGAACATAATTCATAAAAACAAAATTTTAGCTATTAACATCTACTTTCCCCATTAGTGCCATGAAACCTCCATGAAACAGCCTTGCAGTCTCCAGCTAATGGGTGTGGCATAGCTGGGGATGGGGAGGGAAAGGAGGAATTGCCATTCTCTGAGCTCGAAGTACAGCCAGAGAGAGGAGAGGGCAGGACTGGGGATGTTTTCACCTTTTGTGTTCATAAGCAGCTGAGCACCTGTTTATCCCACTCCTGTTACTGTTCATTATCAATCACATCAAAGACAAGTCTTTGCTAAGCAGGGGAAGATTTTCCAACACTTCTATTAGGAATATGAAAATAAAATTTAGGAGTGGGAAAGGAAAAAGTGAAGTATTTTGTATTGATTTTAGATTTAATGTCTTAGTAATTTTAATTTTTACTTCTCTGGATTTAATAGGTGTATTCTGTTATAATTAGCTTACAATGGGTTTAACATGAATTGTGGTTATAGATGGCATTTTAAAATTTTTGTTTATTTGTTTTGGGCATTCTCAATTTGTTCTTAAAATCTAGAAGCTGTATTCTTCCTCTTCATCCTTCTCTTTTTAGGAATTAAATTGGATTCATTAATTTTTTTCGCCCTAATACTGCAAAGCACTTATAAATTTCTTGTGAAGAATCCATTGTGGCTACATAGGTGTTCTATGCCAAAATTCCACTGTAGCTGTGTTCTAGGAAATATTTTTAGCAAAAAAATGAGGAGTAAAGTGAACGTGGCTCAGTGTTTGCCTCTCTAAGCTGTCGTTGCCACCCCCAAGTGCAGTCCAGGGCCCAGCCAGGATCCCAAGGCTGGCCTGAGCTATTGTTGACACCTTGCACTCATGCATGTTCAGCTTTGGCATCAAGAAGCCAGTGTGAACTCAGGGTCATGACTGCACTTTATTCTCAGCCATTCCACCAATTTTTAACCATCTTTTCTGTATTTGAGAGCAGAATTAACATTGCTGTCTGAAAAAAGTGCTGAATTTGATGTAATGGGATAAGGCTTATGAATCACTGGGATGTGCAGCCTCAGTCTGAAAGTCATCCATCACCAATTTAGTGTAATAAATCACTTATAGTCAATTGATGAAGTCCATTGCCAGCTTTGCCCAGAATTTATCTGGGCATTTCTGTGGCTCTGGAGAAATCTGTGTGTGAACTGAACAAATGGTGATTAGGAGTTCCCAGACTTTGCCCCCACAGCCCTGGTGTGGTTTCAGTCAGTTTATATGCAGTTTCTGCTCAGATTAGTGTGGCTCTCTGCTTTCTCCAGGTTGTGATGGGACTTTGCTTGATAATAGCTTCTAGGATTTGGCAGTGAGTGATTAGTAAAAACTGAGTATATGACACTGTTGACTTTTCAGCATTGTAATAGTGAGAATGTGCATCAAATCTCTGACTTGTGAGCCTCTGATAGCAGACCTGAGCGCAGAGATGAGCTTGTCAGACAGCCTTGTACAGCAGGGTAGATTTAAAGAAAAGGAAATGTGTCAGGGATCTCCAGATAACATAATTTGGTTTGAAGTGGGCCTCCAGAGAACATGAAGGGCAAGGCTACCTTCAAAGCCAAATCAATTGCTCAGGGCCTTGTCTGATCAGATTTTGAAAACCTGCAGGAACAGAGGTTTCTGTCTTTCTAGACAACCTATTTCAGGACTTCACTTACACTGAATTTTTTCTCTCCTATATCCACTCATGATTTCTCCTGCCTCAATCTGTGGCCATTGCTTCTTGCACTGTTACCTCTAAGTGTCTTTATCTTACATGTAATTGCCCTTTAAAGACTTGATTATGACAGTTGGATTCCTTTCCCAAACCTTCTCTTCTTGGGGCTAAACACACTCAGCCCCCCAGTCTCTCCTCATATGCCATGTGGTGCAGGCACTTCATTATTCAGTGACCCTTCCCTGGGCTCTCTCCAGGTTATCAGGATCACCTTGGTGACAGAAAGCCCAGGGTGGGACACATGTCCCAGGCTGCCTCACAAGTAGGAGCAGGGCTCCCTGCCCGACCTGCTCCCTGTGCTCTGCCGGTGCACAGACAATGCCATTGCAGTGTTTGTGCTTGCTGTTAGCACAGGCTACAAAAGGATGTCCTCAAATGATCTGTGTCCTGACATCCATGTGTTTTCCTCTGAAAAGCAGGAAATTAGGACAATTGTATAATGCAGAAATTCGTCGAGAGGTTTGTTCTTTGATATTAGCTTTTCTCCAAGTTCAAGCAAAAACACTGAGCTACTGCAAGGACACCTGAGCTTCATGAGTGCCTGGATGCTGTCCCATTTTTGATCTCCCATTCAAACACAACGTGCCAGGATGTGGCAAAAAGCATCCTGAGACTGGGAAAGCCAACATTTCTGTTATTGGTGGGGACTCCAGTGCTTATTTGGCAAAACAGCAACCAGCATGGAGCAGGGTAACCAGTGAGAAGGGAAGCCTTGAAGCCTGGGTTGCACAGCACCATTTTCAAGCAGTTTGGGGCTTAAAATCTACTACCACAATCTGGGAGGTGACCCCAGCCCTGTGGGAATGTCTTGGCCCATTGTTATGGATGCACAAGTATTAGTAGCAGGCTTCCTTCGTGCAGCTCTAGGCAGTCACCTTTACTGCTCTTACCTCTGCAGTGAAGGTGTCCCCTCCTGTCCCCAAAATGCTGAACCAGTTTGTCTTGATGGATGTTATTGAACAGTGATTTGCTCATAAAGGTCACCTCAGCTCTGACATGGTCTGAGGTCGTGTTGGATTCACTGAAGCATCTGATGGTGATGAAAAGTCTTACATGGTAAAATGAGTCTCCTTCCTCTTACTGCCAGTTCTGGACTCTTAAGGAATCATTAACAAGTAGTAAAATAATAGCCACTCTAAATCACTTTGGTGTCTTGTGATTGTACAACTATGATTATTATTCTCTACCCCTTGTGATCTCCTTGGAGAAAGTACAATTTAAATACTATTTCAGTCAAGTGAGATAATTTCTAATGCATGAACATGTAAAAGTAGCTTTTTATGTGTTTCCTAATTTGGATACTCAGCTTTCTTGTAGAAACTTCTATTACTGATAGATAGGAAATCTCTTAGAATTTTTTAAAGCGACAATATAAAATGTAAAAAATTATTGTTTCAGGATGGGGAAAAAATTCCAACAAGTTGCAAATATACAGTTTTTCAGTAAACACACGTGCTATTCCTCTGACAACTGGAAGGGCCTCACTGGTATTGTCACCAAATTATTTTTTAAAAAATAAATGTGTGATTTACTTGCTCTCTAAAGTATTGAAATTAAATTTTATCTGTGAGCACAAATGGGAGCTCAAACTCTTAACTGTCCCTCTGGGCTACACCCAGAGTGTTCTGGAATGTGCATCTCTGCATCTCCCATTCTATCTGTGATCTTTGCATGATGTTCCCTAAACATTTACTCTTCTTTTGCATGAGCTTAAGGGAGGACCACTGACATTTGAGGAGTTAGAAGAGATTTTTGCTCCACTGGGAGAGATCTCTCAGAACAGATTGTGAGCTTGTATTCCAGTGGGATGTATTCCCTCTGCATGAGATCTGCCTGGATGGTGTGGGAAGCTGCATTCTTCCCCGGGATGACTTCAGTCCTCCCCCTGATCTGCACAGGTCAGTCTTACAGTGCTCAACACAGTTTCCAATAAGCAATGTCCTGGTGCTATGAAACTTCTTAACTGATGCTGAAAAATATGTTCCAAATTTTACACACCCTTCTTAAACATAGTGTACAACAAGGTGTAACTGCATCTGAATCATCCCAGTTCCACACCTGCAGGGTTGTGAAAGTGCAGGGCTTTTCAAAGCTCTCCGCCTTCTCCCCCTGCAAGCAGGCACAGAGAACCTGTCATCAGTGCTGCTCTTCCTGCCCAGCTTCCACCCTGCTCACACTCCCCGTCTGTGCTGGGAGCTAGGCTGTCACAAGCTCTATTCCACGATCCTTGTTTGTGATAGATGCTCACAGGGATTTTATGTGCTGTGCTAGTGAATGGGGGGAAAGCATAGGAATTATTACAGTAGGTACAAGAAACAGAAGTGTAGCTGCTGAACAAACTGGATGTAGTTCTGACCTGTTCTGTGCAGAGCCCTGAGCTTCCTGGCAGCTGAACAGGCTGGCAGAGCTATCCAAGCCCACAGCAGCTTTTCCTTTCAGCAGTATTACTTGAAAAATAGGTGAAGTTGTTAGATCCTGCTGCTAAAACTGTTCTTTATTAGGCTCTTATTGATTTCCTACTCTTATTTGCTAATAGGATCCTTATCTGGCTTTAAAGAAGTAAACTGGAGATGTGGAGTGCCCATAAAACCATGATGACTTTTATAAGGGTTTTTTTGGAGGGGATGGGGAGCAAAGGGAAAGGGAAAAGCATTCCAGGGATTTCTCTCTTTTCCTTTAGTATTGGTATAATTATCCTGTATGTGTCATTGTTCCCATGTAACACTGCTGAGCTGAATAATTTGGTGTGTGATAGTAAATGTGAATCTAGGCTGTAGCTATAGATTGTGCCATGGATTGCATGGATGAAAAATATTGCTGTAATGACTGGTTTGGGTAGAAATTATAATTTTGTATCAAATCTTGGAGCAAGAGCCTGGCACCACTGAAGAGAAAGAAAAAGAAGATACAATGCTGAATTTTTAGTTGCTTTATGGTAATCCTGGGATGGCAGAAATGCACAGAACTGCTCCAGGAGATTTTCTCCCAAAAAGAATATTTCTTCTGATGGAGAACATCCATAAGTGAGTGCCACTGTCACCCCCTGTATTCCCTGGGTTCTGTAGGTCTGGGGAATGCCGGCCCATCCAGTCAGTCGGGCTTTCTGCCTTTGCAGCCCACAGATAACAGGAAAGATAGGGCTTTTGAAGCCGGAGTATTCCTAAATATTCTCCTCCTCGTGCCTGAGTGATGCATTCTTAGGTGTAATCAGCCTCTGTGCTCCTGGAACAAAGGGGCAGGTGGCTCTGGCTTTGGGAATGCTGATGGTCCTCACTGCTGCCTCTGCTTGAGCACTGCTGCAAATTCCCAGCGCTCTGGGCACGGTTTGAAACGTGACATTTAAAACATCAGCACCGGCCTCCAGCAGGGTTTGGCTGTGCCACAACTGGGGGAGCTGATTTGCCTCAGCAAGAGCTATAGGCATTTTGAAGAGTTTCCTTCCTGTAAAGAGACTATTATATTTAATTATCGGTTTGTCTGTCTTGCTGTAGCTCCTTACGTCACAAGGTGAGCAAATAGATCTCAGTGCACCTGTAAAGAACAAGTAGGAGTTTTTTTTGATGTGCTGCTGCCGGTAAACACTCATCTAAAAATGTGAGCAACCAGCTTGTGCCTCAGTCAAAATCCCAAAAACATCCACACCCATCACTGGGACATCTCTCATGGTGTCCTGATGTCCTGATCCACGTGGAGAAACCTCACCTGAATGAACACATAGACTGAAAGAACATAGATCTAATGGAGAAAACAACAGATATCTGAGGTCCATGAACTAGAAACCCTTTCAGAAATGTTCTTCTTTCTACAAAAGAGCATTTAAAGTCTATCCAAAGACTGCATCACACCTAGTTTGGGGGACATACCTCTGCAGAAATGTAGCTGGTAATTTATTGATATTTTTTGTTTTCAGATGTCAGTATATTTTTCACTTCACTTTCTTCATTATTGCCATTTCTCTCCTTTCTTTCTCCAACAATAATCTGTGTATAATCTATTTTGCTGTCCGTTGGAGGTTTTTTGTTGATTTGTTAGCTTTTCCTTCCCCCAGCAGGGATTTGTTTGCAGGCAAATCTTTTCACTTTTATCTGACCAGAGATTCCTTAAAGAATATATCCCTAGGTTCTCTCCAACAATGTTTTGTTCTCTCTCATTTTCAAGAAGCTTCATCTATATTTTGTACAGTATTATTACAACTTTTTCCCCATTTCATTTCGTGACCAAGCACTTTACAAACACTTTTAAATGAAGAGCCCCTGGGAGCTTGTGGAGCAAATAGAACATTTATATTAGGTTATGACATTAGTAGATTATGATCTTTTCCCCCTTCACTCAGATTTCTTTAATCAAATTAAACTGTCAGACACAATAAATAATAATGTATTTGCTGCTGTTTATTGCTGTAGGGTAATCAAAACATACCCCCAAAGGCTGAGGCTGTCTGTTGTTCAAGAGTAATTAACTGGGTTGGAGAAAATCAAGTAGGGCAGCTGAGGCTTTCACTGGGTCACCTGGAAAAGTGGAGGATTATTTCAGTGGAAGGGGCATCAGCTGCTCACCTCCTGTTCATTTTTCTCCTGTACTCTCTGCAGCTGAGATGCTGTTTTCCCTAAAGCATTTCTGGAACATGAGTGTTAAAAATACTTCTGAGAGTTGGGATGCTGATTATGCAGCTCCTGTACATAATTCCTTCTGTTATTTAGGTTTAGCAATAGTGGAAGTGGCAGGCCAGCATGTTTCCATCTCTAAAAATGTTTTTCTGGACACATTGTTTCAAGGGAAAGGGGAAATCCCAAGAAGGATTATCAAGATTCTAATATATACAAAGTATAATGGATTAGATATTGAGGATAATTAATAATGTCCTGTGTTATGATATAATAGTAATAATAGTACTTCTGTTTTAATGAGAATGCTACTCAATTGAGAAGTTGCTGGTGGGGATTAATCTGCCCTGCTATCAGGTGGTTGAATCTGGTGACAGCCTGCATTGGCTTTGGGGAGTAATTTAAAATCTGTTAGTAAACTTTATTAGTCCCAGTGGAAATTTCAAACCCATCTCTTGCCATTAGTCCTCCCCTATTAACCTCCTTAAATATAAGAATTAATAAAACACTAATAAACCAAAAATAAATTAAATTATTTGCTGTCTTGGCCTGTCCTGCAGGAAGAATACAGCCCTGAGATTGGTTTTTTTTCCTAAGATTGGCAATGCTGAGATACTGTGGGGCTGAGTGTACTTAGTGCACACAGAGATAATTTAATCAGTTGCTGAAGAAGTGAAAGTATTTCCTTGCTTCATTTCTGTTGGTCTATCTGCATGTAGACCTATTTTTATGTCCTCTGATATTTCTCCTCTGTAGAGATACTAATCAGAAAATTAGACTTGAAAGTGTTCATTTTTGTTATCTCTTTTGTCTCTTGATAAATACATGGTTTTGTTCATGCTTCTTAATCTGATCCTCTCAGTGAATAAGAATAGAATGACCTTGCTTTCTTTCTGATAACCTTTCCTGAAAGCACCTGGTTTACCACTGATTTTTTTCTTCTATCTACACCATACCTACTGGACTTCAGATCTTTTTTTTCTTTCAGTAATTCCTCTTCAATTGATTGCACATTTTAGTTTCCCACATTTTTTTCATCCTTCTCTGACTAATTCTTCTAATTAGAACCAGGTTTTGCTCACTTAATAAAGGTTCCAGAAAGAGAAAAAGGACTTTTGGCATAAAAAAAAAGGGTGTAAAACAATTCTCTAGCTGCCACCCTGCATTATTAGAACCATTTTAGGAAAGCTGTGCTGAGAGCCCTTGAATTTATATTTTGTCCACTTGCAAATATGAACTCTTTTCCAAGTTCATACTTCATGATTAGGAATCTGCCAAAGGAGAGAAGAGAATTTACTAACATAGCAGGTGGTGTTCTGCAAATAAAATAACTGCCAGTTTTTGTCTGTGTTTGTCCTTCATACTTGTACAAAGGATACTGTATCAGTTAGCATTTCTGAAGAGCATCCCCAAAGAAATCGACTTGCTTTATCAAAAGATGTGAAGGAATGCCAGGGAAGAGATTAGAGGAGTGCCTCTGTAGGAGGTACTTTGCATGCTGATGCATCTTCCTCTTTGTTTGTAGTTTATTTGATTTACCATTGCTTTATCATTCGTCATCCTCAGGAGGAAGGCTTGCACACGAGCTTGTAAGAGACTTGGCTAAGTGCCAGTAACTCTCAAATTTTCTGTGCTACAGTTCCATTTCTAGAGGATAACACAGCAACTGCAGCTTCTACACAGTTCCTGAGCTGCCCTGTGCCCATCAGACACTTGTGGCTGCTCAGACAGAATGCAGATCCATGACATTTATCAGCATGGCTGGGAATTTGAACCATTCCTCGCTGGTCTGTAGCTAATTGCCCTCTCATCCATTCTCTGTTTTGTCTATCAGGTATGAACAGACACATTAATGATAAGCTAAATGTCACCAGGCTCTATGCAGAGGGAGCAATCATTGTAGACATGCATCACAGGCACTGAGTTATGTTACTTAAATGATTTGGTTTTCTCACTCCTGTTAAAATCTCTTCTACTTCAATAAATTGCCCTGGCTCACAGGCAAGAGTAGAGAAATACCCTCAATATATCAAATTATTTGTCAATTTGTCTAGTATTGGAACTCTAAACCTGCTTGTAGAGTAGGTTGATGAGATGATGAGAGACCCACTGAAGCACATTGCTAGCTGAGTGAGGAAAAGAAATGAATATTGTGTTCTGATGCTGTGTTCACCCATCACATCAGGAGATTTACTCATCTTATCTTTGAAAGATTTAACACAAAGAAAGATTTAGCCCATTTCCAATCTGAAAACCTACCTGACCTTTCAGAGACCTTTTGTATGCACTGAATTCATGCAGTGAATCATTGGGTACACCAGCAGCCTCCAATGCTTCCAGGTTTCTCTTTGGGCTGCAGATATGAGGATGTGGAGATGAGATACTCAGAGCCTTGACAAAGCTGCCTCCCCTTCTGACAATCTTGTAGATGATGTTGGTTTCTGCTTAGTTTCTGTTTGTGGCCTACAGAAATAAAAAAACAATTAAGTTTGTTTCCACTGCACATGAAGATAGGAATTGTGTGAGTACTGTTTCTTAGATGTTGGTTCTCCATTAGTGTTTCAGACCTTGGAATTTTGCTGCTGTGGTCACACTTGGAGCTGTGGACAGAGGCTACAGTATTGCCCAGCCTCTGAGCTCTCTTCTGCACAGCCTGGGTGAGAACACAAACACATTAGAGTAGATCAGTTCCTGACTAATGTTTTCTTTTGCTTGCCTCTGTAGACTGACACAGAAATGGAATTCAATAAAACCAAACTTTTGTTAGCTGCAAGGTCCCGGAGGAATATGGATCAATCTCTGTAAAGAAGTGCCATCTGCAGCCTATCTTAGGCAAACTGTTTCCTGATAATTAAGGTTAGTAAATAAGTCTTTTGTTTTCCACTGAAATACACAGCAGGGAAGGTCAGAACTAATGGGAATTTTGGATGCTTCCAGGGTTAACTTTTTCTCAGTTGGATTTAAAGCTACCATTTCACAGTCAGGTAGGACAAACTGTGTTTGGGAGAGATGCCTAAATTATCAAAGGGTAGCACTATTTTATGAGTATAAGTGCTCAAACAATAGAGAGATTTTCAAATTTTACTCTTATAAGTAATCCCATTGTATTATAGGTTCTTTGCTGCTTTTTATTAACCACAATTACCACAGGGTAGTTTACCTAGAAAAAAAATCGTTGCCAGTGAACAGAGTGCCAGCCCTTGATTTAATCTCTGAGGAAATAACACCTGCAATCTCAGTCAGGCCTGCTGTGCTTCCCTGCTGGACTGCTTGTTCTGCTCAGTGTAACTTCAAGGTCACATTTTACACCTAAAAGGCTGTCAATGAATAATGATTCTCTAATATCAAGCAGGAAATGGGACTCTCAGATATCCTCAGAGCTCAGAAATGTGCCTGGCACCTAGATATATTGTTCTAAATACCGTGGATTTCTCTGACCTCTTCTAACTCAAACAGAGGATCATGGGCATCATTTGGGGAAGCTTCCTTACTCAGAGCTGTGAGGATCTGTCTATAACCAGTGTGTTCCACATCTTTGTGACCAGTTGTTTTGCTTAGCTTAATTCTGAAGTCAGAGGAGCAAATAAAGGGAGAGCAGACCCAAGCTCTGATGAACTTTGAACTTACTCAAATGTGAAGCTGATTAGCTACAATAGAGAGAGCCAACACCATGGTCTAAACAGCCTGAAATTCAGCCCAGTAAGCTCCTGGATCCAGATCTTGTGTTCACATGCATCTTTACCTGTATCCATGAGAGAGATGGAAGCAGATTCAAGTTTTCTCCTTCCCAGAAGCACAGGCCTGATTGTCCATTGAGTAATGCTGCTGAGTTGAGAGATGACACACAGGGTGTCCCAGATCCTGGACCCCTGGGTTTTCCCCAGGTGCCAGGTCACTCCTCACAGATAATTGCTTACCATCATCAACTAAAAGAACTGCATCTTCCATGACTAGATTTACAGGTACAACCACTTAAAAAAAAAAAAAAGGTATTCACCCACAGTGAGGTAAATATGCGGGTTTATTGCAGCCAAGCCACTCCTTTCCGTGTCATTCCTTCTCAGACATCTGCTCGTGGATGTTAAAACCCTGAGCACCTTTGGCAGGGACACTGAACTCTGAAATCTGCAGCACCTGTAACAGAGGAGCACTCTTGGGCAAAGAGTTGTCCAAGGAAAAGCAGCAGCTTCTTGTGTCCCCTTGGAGACAAATGAATCTGAAGTTATATATTATATAAGACGTAGGTGATGACAGCAGTTTATCATTAACCTGAACTCTGCAAGAAGCACATAAGGAGAGAAAGAAGAAGAAAGCCAGAGAGGCAGCCAGGATGGAATCCATCATAAGGATCAACAATCCTGCCGACATCTCTGTTATTGTCATCTACTTTTTGTTAGTTCTGGCAGTGGGACTATGGGTATGTTGGGATTTTATTTTTTTTACTTAATGAGCAGGTATATTATAAAGTCTTGGCAAAATGGCTTAGTAAGTGAGAATGTGTAATTATATAAAGATTTTGATGCTTAATTGAAATAGTTAACAAGTGCATGGTGGGCATAATGTGGGCACTTATTTGCATGAGAGGGGATGGTGACCCAGGGAGGGAGCCCTTCGGGTGGGTGAATGGAAGCAGTGGGGAAGGTGGAGTGATGGGTTTGTGTGGGACGGAGCTGAGAGATGGCACCGGTAAAGATCAGCCAGGGTCCCTCTTAGAAACAGGCTGGACCTGGGAGCTGGGATTTGGCCACGGGGCACGGGGGCTGCAGGGAGAGCTGTGATGTGAGATGATGCCACAGGAAAGAGTGGGGAGCTGCAGGGCTGGGAAGGGAGGGGACGGGCTGGGGTGGCGGTGTGGCTGCACCGCCGTCGGGACTGGCACGGTGTCAGGGACGGGGACAGGGACAGGGACAGGGAGTGCAGAGCCTCGGCCGAGGCTGTAGGGCAGCAGTGCCGCTGTTCCCTGGCCCCGGGGTGCAGAGCCATGGTGGCTGTGAGCGGGAGCAGCTCCGGGGCAGCCCCAGCCCAGGGACACCAACAAAGCAGGGGACAAAGGAGCGCCCGGGACCTCCGAGCTGAACGTTTGGGAGAACGGGCCAATACACTCAGCTACAGAGGCGGCAGCAGGGGAGTGTCACTGAATTCGGGATTCCCTGGGGCAAGCCCTCCGGTCACCTGAACACCCGACCACTAACACCAGAGGGGAGGGATTGCCCCTCCGCAATCCTCTGCTGCCCAGGAGCAGCGCAGTGCACAAAGTCAACTGCAGAACAAACATCCCTTTCCA
The DNA here is from genome assembly GCA_013397375.1 of Toxostoma redivivum. NCBI lineage: Eukaryota > Metazoa > Chordata > Aves > Passeriformes > Mimidae > Toxostoma > Toxostoma redivivum. The sequence goes on along the minus strand of VXBI01013942.1, from coordinate 873,059 downwards.
ATTTGAAGGGCACCAAAAATGTAGGGTTTGCACGAAGTGGGCACAACCTTTCCTTTGCCTCTTCAGCATAGGAGGCCAAAAATATAGCCAAAAATCTGAAGGCTCAGAACACCTTGTTGTCTGGCAGGAGGGAGATGGGTCCTGCCATGGGAGTCTGCTGTTGCTGTAGTTGAACTTTATGTTAAAGATCTCTGACAATAAAGGGCTGAGCTCTGGCTTCTCAGGCCATTGTGTGCTGAGTTAATTCCTGGAGCTGTTTCTTTCCAGCAGTGATGACATCGCTATTGGACAAATACTTGCTCAGTTGCTGTGTGTAGTTAAATGTAAATCCATCATATTTACTTCCTTTCTTCTGTATCTGAAGAAAATATATGGCTAATTTTTCCAGGTCTTCTTTGTTTATTTACCTGTTCAAAGTCCATCAGAGAAGACAATGGAAATCCAGTAAATAATGGCTCACGGTCATGAACAAAAATTGGAGGAAATTTCCCTCTAAAGCCCATCCCCTGACAAAGAGAACATGAGTTTGGGAAACTGAAATATTAGCTGTCTTCTTGTTTTGGAACTTCAGAGGGAATCAGGCACAATGCTGATATCGCAACAAGAAAACAGATATCTCTTGAGGCAGGATGGTATTGAGTAAAAAAGCTGCAAACTTTCTGTTAATTAACTTGCACCTTCTAGTCTGTTTTGATGCCTGAAATCAAAGGCTTTTCTCCCCAGTGAAAAATACACGTGAGCTTTTACTTGAGCAATATTTTTTCTTGGTTAAACTTAATTTTATTTGGTGTTTTGCACTACAATGAAAGGTGAAGAAATGAAACCTGAATGGCTAATACAGACCTAGATTAAAAAAATCATTGTTCCATTGTATTATTTTCTTCATTGTAAGGTTGTTCTTTTTAGCCACTCTGTTTCTTTCACTTTACCCTGCCTGTGTGTTTATTATCCCTTCATTCTAGCTGTTTGTTCTCAGTCTGTGAATAGCTTGCCCAGTACACTTGAAATACAATTAAAACTTTGTTTTTTCCTTTTTTCCAGGCTATGTACTCCACCAACCGAGGCACAGTGGGAGGGTTTTTCCTGGCTGGAAGGAGCATGGTTTGGTGGCCGGTGAGTGCTCTGTGTGTGTATAAAACACAGGATGTGATCTGCACCCCTGGCTCTGTCCAGTCCTGACATATCCAGATTCTCTGTGACACTGCTGAGGTTGTGATGGCTTTGTTGTGTAGCTGCAAATCCAACTCTTCCTCCAGCCATGGTGTCACAGGGCAGACTGCACAAACAAAGCCATGGGATGGGCAGAGAAAAGTGTTGGGGGAAGTTGTCTGTGTTCAGCTCTGAGCTGTCTTGATTATGTGATCAACTTGTTTGAATATAAATACATTGGCAATGTCAGTACAGACAAATCCTGTGCTTTGCCTTTTATCCCACTTTAAAATTTTTCAATATTTGGACTCTATTATTTTCATTGCTCTAAAAGAAGCTGGCTCATTTCAAGGTTATCACAGACAGGAATTAATTTACTGAAATTTTCCCCTTTATTGCTCTATTGTTTCTACTTTTGGTAACAAGTTCTGGTCTTGTGCAAGGAGAAGAATTCTTGGAAATGTTCTGATATGGTATTGGCAAAATATCTTTTAAATGTATTTAAAGATTAGCTGTGGGTTACATTGATTGTCTTCTCTGGATGTCTATTATCTTCCAAGGTAGAGAAAAGGAGTCATAGATACAAAGTGTTCTTAGCCATCCATTCCATCAGGCCTTTGGCAGAAATTATATTAGAAACAATTCTCTATTTCTTCCTGATCATACAGGCTCTTTAATATGAAAAACAGAGACCTGAGACAAACCTGCATTTTCTCTAGTACTGGAATACTGGAAAATTGAGTCGTTTTTACATTATTCTGTTTGTTTGAATAGAATTCCTCAACACTCCTGATCTTGCATTCAGACTCAGAAAATGTTTCTGCACTTCATGAAGGTTTGGGAGTCAAGACTCCACACACATTGATTCAGTTACAGGACCAGAAGACTGAGAGTAAATATTGGTTCCCTAAAGATTTAGGAATTTTCTTGAAGTAGGCTGCAGAAATACCTACACACCTTTCAATCTTGTGCTTCAGAGAGCTGCTCTCTGCCTTTAGGAGGCAATGGGACAGCCTCTTTAAGGACATGAAAGGATTAAAGGCCAATGACAACAGAAGGTTTCTTCATCTGATGTAGCAGATCTGAGAAAATTCAGGTTTCTTTGGAAGACTGAGGAAAGAGAAAGTTTCCAAGTTGTTTGAAGATAAAACCCATAATTCTGGGAGAAAAAAAACCAAAAAACCCAAACCAGATTACTCTGCTTAACTGTCACTTTAATCAGTGGGCTGGTTTTAACTTTGTGCAATTCTGTCTGCCTGTCAAGGGGATATGAATATCCTTTTGTGCAGATGTAAATGGAGATGAAGGCAGCAAGGCAGCAAAGACTCACCATAGAAAAGTTCTGTCTTGCTCCAGGGGTGCTGAGAACTCCTGATGATTCCCCTGAGACCTGGGAGAGAGGATCTGACACCGAGTGTCTGCAAACACAAACCCAAGACTCAGCAAGCTCCCCTCCTCCAGTGGGAAGCCAACAGGGATCACCCCACAGAATTCCCTCTCTCCTTCCCAGACTCTGTGAGCTAAGGTGGACAAAGTGCTAGTCCTCAGTGCAGTCCTAGATCTCCTCTTCAGTCCTTCCCTTTGGAATGCCAGGAGTGTCTGCCCATGCCATAAAAATAAACCCTTCTTGCTATTCTTCCTCGTATCACTCAAAATAAACAAAGAGCAAGCACTCCAAAACCACAAACCAAACACCATGTCAGCAGCATCACCTTGGAAAGTTTGCCTTGGATAAAAAGAGATTCCAAAACACCAATTCCCACAGCTTAGCAGGTAGATGGGATGTCCATCACCCAGAACAAACTGGGCTGAAATGATGAGGAAACCAATGAAAGTATAGAAAGTTTAGTCAGAGATGTGATCTCAGTTCTGCAACAGCTAAAGCTGTGTGGGATGTTTTACTTCTGTGCTTTGACTTCTCTTTTGTGCCAAGTCAGGGCTAACCTGGAATCGTTCTGGATAGCCCCATTGCATTTCTACAGCCAGGGTGGGGGCAGTTGTTTTGCAAGTGGACTCTTGTTTGTCAGATTTCTCCCCTGCCATTTCAGGATAATGACCCTTGTCATGTAATTGCTTTCTGGAACAGAACAAAATGAAGAAAAAAAATCCTTCTACAAACTTGCTATAAACTTAATTCCCCTAAACTAATTGTATTTTTCAGTGGTTGTCTGTATCCTATGCTCTGCAGGTCACCCACGAGTGGCTTTTCTGACCCTACAGGGAAGGAGGCTCATTAGCAGTGTATTGGGATCTCTTACTGACAATAGGGGCAAGGGATTCTGTTCAGTTACACCATATCATATCTGTGGTTTGGTAGACTAGAGGAGACCCTGCTAATGAAAGGCTAGAAGTTATTCCTACTTTTAATATGGATTTTGAATGTTTGCCAGTCACTGACAAACTGTGATTGTGATTCAGTTTCTCAATGTATAAAGTAGGACCAAGACAAATCCTGGGTCAAATCTCCTGCTTTGGCTCTGACTGTTCTGCTTCAGCAGAATCCAAAAATGTTGTTCAGCATTTTGCAGAACCAAGCCCAGAGATATTTTTCTGGCTGAGGTGAGAGTTCACTTCACTGGAATCACTGCCCTTGTGCAGTGACTGAGCCATCTCAGTAGTTCCAATGGTTAATTAGGGATAAAGGTATATAAAAACATTCTCACAGATTACCTGAAACTGAAATCTGTCATTGGTTAGTCATAATGGTATGGAATGCTGTGCCCTTTCCACAATCTTTATAGAAACTGAGAGAAGAATCTTCAAGAAATTGGTTTTGGTCTCTTGGGCTTTGAGGGAAAGACTCATATGGCTCTTTAAATCCTCATAATCAGCTCTGCTTTTCCCAAAAAGACATGGAGAAGTTCAAGGCAAGTGAGAGCTCTGTAGCAATGGGCCTTGCCAGCTTCATCTTCCTTTGCCAGATGAAGGAGTTTGGTTCAGCCAAATACTTCCTGCCATTGTAGGACATGAAGTATCTGTTCCTGCAGAACAGTCAGCATTAGTAGCAGCCACTCTCACAGGATTAACAGCCCTTCATGAACAATTTTAAAAACCCAAACTTTTGAAGCTTTCCTGCTTTTGAATTTTCTTCTTCAGGTTCTATAATTTTGCAGGCAGACAGAGCTGTCTGCACAAAATTATGGGTTATCTTCTACACCTCCTGAGGCATGAATGGTAATAGGACAAAGAGTATCTGCTGGGCATCTGAAGGGCAGCTCTGTTAGAAAAGATTTAGTGAACAGTAGGCAGGAAGGGTGCAGGGTCAAGGGCACTCCAAACAGAAATGTAACTCAGCTCGTTTGTCATGTAGACTTGGTCATTTAGATCTTTGTGAGACAGATAAGAATTAGGGGAAAAAATCCAAAAGATTCTTGTTTCAGCCATGCACAGCTTATCTTTGTGGCCATCAGAACCGACCACTGGCATGATTTCTCTGCTCTTTGCAGCCAGGTAAGTTTTACATAGTCTCAGGATTTTCCCCACTTGCTGAATCTGACGCTGCTATGAGGAAGCAGGAACGACAACTCTGCTGTGAATAAGATTTGCATTTCCTTTTCTTAGGTAAAGTAGAATGAGAAGTTATCTTATTTTGTCAAGTTCCTTTAAAAAAAAAAGTGTTAAATCAATAGTTTTCAGGGTAAAAAGAATAATGAAGTAATCAAAGCAAAGCTCTGATAGAAAAGTAAAAGTTCAGTGAAATGGATTTCTACAGAATGTGTGAGAATTTCCAGTGGACTAGGAGATGTTTCAGAGTGCAAAGTGTTGTGGTATCAGATCCTCCTGAGCCTGAGCTGTTCCAGCAGCCATTGGGTTTGTTGGAGCACAGACATTTTGATGAGTATTGTACATCCATCCCTCCTGCTTAGTGCACTGGAAATTGTATAGAAGTGGTTTAGTTGGGTAATAATGCAATTCATAGAATTTTCAGATGAATTGGAAAAGAAGAATAAAACACCACACTTCCTTCTTCATGTCTCAGAGCCTTGGAAGTGTGGCAGTAATATTGCATTTTACTGATTTTTCCAAAGTGTCTAAGGGTGATCCCAAAAACTCAGGTAGGAAAAATAATGCCTTTGCACCAGAGTAAAGTCACATGTAGCAGGGAAGAGCTGTGAGTTAAAGAAAAGCATGAACAGTTTCAAGGAATAGGAATGACAAATGTGTCAGGGCAAAGGGATTTGGGAAGCAGCTTCTGCAGCAGCAATAGTTCAGGGATGGCTCAGCACCCTGTGGGGTGAGAGGAGCCCCTGCTGTTCTCTGGAATGGGGCTGAGGATCCACTGGGGTAAGGGCTGGGAACTGAACTAATGCCTTCAGGAGAGTGGGCTCGGGGGCAGGGGGACATAGTGGCAGGTCCTGGCAGGGACAGGAGCCACAGGCTGTGCATTCTGCACTCTGTCACTGCAGAGTGCATCCATCCAGCTGGGAATGGCCAGGGCTGGGATGTCACTGCATCCTCCACTGGATGAGAAGAGCAAGGTGAAACAGTTAATGAATAACAGGAAAAAACACAGTGATCATCATCTGTTTCAGGGTGGTGGTACTTCTGCTGAACAGAGTGCTCTTGTTAAGACCTGACCTCTTAAAATATTTTAAAAGAGTTAATGTTCCACATTTTCCTCAGGTTAGTTCAAGTTTTTCATCCTCTTTCCCTCTTAGCAGCTTTTGTCCCTTTCAACCAACTTCCTTCATCTTTCCTCCTAGATCTGTCTTTAAAGTCAAGTCACTCACACATTCACTGAGAACAGTTAACACTTCCAGAAGATTGTTTCCCTCTGCCATTCCCAGTTTCAGCCCAGAGTTTTTAAGATGTTCAGCAGCATCTACCAATGGCAAATGAAGAATTTCAGTCAGTACAGAAATCCCACAGCAGGAGGTTCTTCAGCAAGGCAGCTTGGGCCCAGAGCCCATCTGCCTTCTTTCCTCATCCTTAAAATATGGCAGATGGGAAATTTCTCTTTCCCCTCTGGCATCAGCAGCCAATGGGGTGTGAGGGTATTTGGTCAGCACTCTTCTTGCTGTGGCCATGCTGCAGATTTAAGGGTAATCTGCATTTTCCTGGCTATGAAGCCATGTTCTCCTTTCCCAGGTATACAATCTAACTGAAACCCATTTTTAAAATGGCATCCATTATTAGTATATGTTCATCTTAAAGTCCTGCTGCACTGGATATTCCCTAATTCTGAGAAAAAAATTTAGGATGTGAGTGTGGGATCTGCATTCACATTTTGTTCTTGTGATGGTCCTGAATATGTTGGTAGTTTTGCATTGGTTTGGTTTGGTTTTGTATTTTTCTTTCAATACAATGGTATTTTAGATAAATTTGAGAACAGAGCATCAGTAGCATTGCCTGCAGTATGTCCTGGGGTTTCAGGCACTGAGCCAAAGCTTGTGCCTGTCTGTTCTTAAAGTACCTCTTTAGCTGCTTTTGTTACTTGGATCTGCCTTTAAGCTTTTGAAACGGGAGAAGGAACATATTAAATAAAATCAGAGATTAATGTGGTTAATATTTGCTGGTGATTGTATTTCTAGTAACCTAGATTTAAGTTTAATTATTTATCTCCAAGGAAAGCATTGGGCAACAGTGTTAATGCTTGGTATAAATGCTAGTTCTTTCTTCACTATCATTTCTGGAGACCTGTTGCTAAGAGGTTAGAAGAAACAGAGGTCTTTTGTTTGCCAGTGTTAGTTGCAAAACTTATCAGTTGTGTAGAAATGTCATATGACAAACTGGTTACAGTTCTGTTGGGCACAACTGACTTTTAGAAATGTGTAAAAAAACCCCAAATCCAGAAAGGAGTGAACTTAGAAACATAAATTTCCTGTCACAGCAAAAGAGCAATTTTTCTTCAAAAAGACTTGAAGAAATTGGGAGATCAAACTGAGGAAGGAGAAAAAACGTGAGCCTGGAAGAGTGGAACCTTCTGAATTTTATTTGTGTGTTGCAAATAAAAAATGGGGGAGGATAATCTATTTGTTATCAGACATCAGGATTGTGGGTTGAAGAGCATGGCTGCTATTTCTGCCTATGGCATAGCTCTATAGAATAAATCTGCTCTGCAGAGGGAGATTTCTATGAAATCCTTCATCCTCCCAAAACTCAGGTGATCATCCCTGTGCTCCCAGAAACATTGATGGAATATTTGTTGCTATTCAAATCAGTTAGACTCAATGATCCTTGTGGGTCCTTTCCAACTCAGGATATGCCACAAATGAGAGCATTAGAAGAGGTCAGCAGAAGTTCCCTTGACTGCTTTCTATGTGATTTTCTTTTTAACCCTGCTTTGGGTTTTTTGCAGGTTTTTTTTTTTTGTTTGCTTCTTTGTTGTTTTTTAGCTTTCAGAGGACATAAGAAAAAAATAGAAAATAATAAAAAAAAGTTCACTTTCTTTTGTTCATCTCGGAACTTCTCCCACTTCCTTGTCCTCTGCCCACAATACTCAGTCCAATCCAACCTCTTTTTCATGCTCGACTTCTCACCCTGCCTCCTTCAGCACCTGACTCAGTAAATTATCACTGGGTACTTCTGCTGCCTTTAATGTGTTTATTTGGAGGAAATGAAGCTCATTCCTTTTCATCTTTTCTATTGTCTATGATACTTGATTAAGAATTAAATCTTTGTGAATGGCTCCTGCCTGTCTGTAAACCAACAGGAACCTTTCATTTTTAATCTCTCCCTGGTCATTAATTCCCATGTTCTCCCTACTGTTCTGATTGTATGATCAGCACAATATTTGGGAGTCTTAAAGATCCAGCACTTCTTAACTAGAACTCCTTGATTTGCCATTGCTTGTAGCTTCCAGAGGTGTTTTCTCAGCAGACATTTCTGCTATGCAGCTTTCAGAATTTAATTCAGTAATCAATACCTTTTGGCTAAAAGTGAACCAAGTCCAGCTCTCACCTATGACACTTTCAGATGCACAAACTGTGCAGTATGGAACAGGGAGTGCAGGTTTCACAAGTGGGGGTGCTCTTGTTGTTTCCTCCTGTAACAAGGATGATCACAGTCTTCTTCCCTGATTGTTTTGATATCATCCCAGTGTCAGTTTGGCAAGTTTTGCAAAACTTTTAAAATCTGTATTGGTGCAATATATTTTTTGACTCAACTGGAAGATATTTTATTCAACATCCTATTCTCCTCACTATTGTAGATGTGATGGCTGGAGGCTATGGTTTCAGTGGGAGCAATAAGTGGGAGTCCTGGAAGTTATCAAGAAAGTTGATTGTCAGTCATTCTCGTCATCACCACCACCACAGATAGGCATGAGTTCAATGTGCCAAATTAAGGAGATTTAAAAAAAATTCTTATGAATATAAGAGCCAATTTTTGTTTTTCTTTTTGCAGATTGGTGCTTCTCTGTTTGCCAGCAACATTGGCAGTGGACACTTTGTGGGAATAGCAGGAACAGCAGCAGCTGGAGGAATTGCCATTGGAGGATTTGAGTGGAACGTAAGTGGCACATGTGTCAGTGAAAAAACTTGTGACATCTGCATTATCTGCAGAACTTAATCAAAATAACATTGCCTACTAATTTAGGACTGTCAAAGTTTGTGCTTGGCAACACTTATTTTCTGCACAGACCAGTAAGAGCCAATGTAATCTGTTCAAGCTACTGGAAAAAGATGACACTTTTCCACTGAGGCTTTTTAGAGAGCATTTAGAGAGCATTTAGAGAGCATAGAACCAAATAAGTTGGTGGATGTTCTTCTCTAACACATATCTTTTTATTACTTTTAAAGTATTTGTGAAGAACATTTTCAGACTGCAGGATGCTGGGAAAAATTCATCAGGTTTGTAATCCATGGTAATTTTTTGCAGCATTTTGCTATGTAGAAATTATTGTAGGGGCTTTGATTTCTTCACAGGCTCTAAGGAATTTTGAACATCCTTCACAAGCACCTGCACTCCAAAAATCTTGTCCTCTGTACCTTTTGCTTCCTGTAATTAAGCACGTGTTTTGGCTCCAGTACAGAGTAGAGATATCCGAGCTGACCTTAAACGAGCTTCCCGGAGGAGCAGGGGCAGTGTAAAGGCAGCAGAGATCCCCGTGATCCTGCAGTGCAGTTCCTGGTGCTGTCAGCTCTGGGGGTGTGGCTGCCAATGTCGTGGCTGTGCGTAATTCACCCTGGGGAAGGGATTAGGCCGTGGCACGAAGGGTTGAATGAGCCTCACAGGACGATACTTCCCTCCTATTTACCTCTGAGCAGTGAAAGAACCGTCCCACCCTGAGGGATTTGGTTTGTGTTTCTTAGCAAATAAATGGTTGTTGCAAATAATCAACTACTGGTGTGATCTAAATGTTTAAGGAAAAGGACAAAGCTTAAAATGCACTGTACAAGGTGTGCAGTTTATCTGTCAGCTCCCTCTTTTTGATTATATCAGGCCTGTGACAGACCTGATTGTCCTTCTTGTTCCAGCAGAACGAAGCAAATCAGAACAGAGCACAGCTCTCTAGGGCTCATATCCTTCTCCAAACATCTCCACATGTTATCTCCTGGGAGATTCCTGCTGGGCCAATATCAATGCATGGGTACAACAATGGGTGCTTGGGAAGCAGCAGTGGTGTCTGTGGGTGCTGAGCAGACACACTGCAGAGTTCATGACTTACAGTGGGACAGCTAACAGACATAATGAAAGTAATACCGAATTTGACAACAGTCATCCTTGTGTATCCCTGTTCCATTGAAGTTATTTCTGTTTTATATCAGAATGACAGCAGAAGCTGACCCAGTATTTCTTGTCCATCTTACAGTCTTGACCTAAGGACAGAACTTAGAAGATACAGGTTAAAAGCCCTCTAAGCCCTGTGGACAAAATAAATAGAGTGTACCTCTGAGGGCAGGAATTTGTTTTATATTTGTTGATTTAAATATGTACAGCTTGATATTGGACAACATTCCAGCCATTTAAGTCAGAAAACTTTGGCACTGCTGTACAGTAAGATCAGTAGTTCACAGAATACACAAGGATACACAAAATATATTATTATATTGTACTATGAAAATACAAAATATTTTACAAATTGCATGTGGTGCACCCTGTATAGCATATGAAATTGTTGTAAAGCATTCAAGCATCCTGGGCTTGCTCTGAGGAGAGCTGGGATAGGCTGGTGCCACTGGTGGAGTTGTGATTCAATCCTGTGAGGAGAAGTCAGCTGGTTTTGTAGAAAATCCATAATAATGTCTGCTTCTTTGGGACAGCTAGCATGAAACCCAGGCTGCATTGTACCTGATGAAGTTTGTAGCCAAGTTTTCATGCTCAAATTTTCAACTGTAAATCAAAGGACAGAGGAGAGCTGCCTCCCCCCACACCCCTGCAGTACTCGGGTTTTTGTGATTTCACTGGTGTCTGGCTCTGTTGGGTCTGATAAATGGTCTTTGGGAACAGTGTGTAGAGACAGGAGGCTAATTCAGCTCATCTTGTCTTGGCTGCAGGCTCTGATATTTGTGGTTATTCTAGGATGGATCTTCGTGCCCATCTACGTCAAAGCTGGGGTAAGTCAAACCACTGCATTACACTGGTCTGCTGCTCGTGTTTGCAGGCCAGGGCTGGAATATTGCAAAGTCATTATAAATGGCACGAGATCCAAGTGTGCCAGAACAGCACTTTGTTATATCTGTGTACTTGAAAAATGAGGATTCTCTGTTCTAAGACCTGAGCTGAGAAGTACTTGCTGCTCTCTCCTTGTTCTCCTTTGATTCCTGGAGCTGCTCTTCCTTGAAACTGCAATTGCAGCTCCCTTAATTTTGTGCTCCACTCTCACAGTACCTGAGTACCAAAAATCTTCCTCTAATTTGATTTGTACCTGTTCCCCATTATCTAAAACCTTCTCCACCTCCACAGGTGGTGACAATGCCAGAGTACCTGAAGAAGCGTTTTGGTGGGAAGCGGATCCAGATCTACCTGTCAGTCCTTTCCCTGATCCTGTATATTTTCACAAAGATCTCAGTAAGTGAAACTTCTACAGCATTTCTTTCATTCTACACTGATCTAATCTTTTACAATATTGCTTTCACAAGTGGTCAACCATTTCTGGTTTGGAGCTCTTGGCTGAATTAACAACTGCAAAAGTATGATTTTGTGGTTTTTTTATTCTCTCCTGTGAGACTCTGTGATGCAATCCAAGGTCTTTTCTTCCTGGCATTGTCTCTTGATGCTTGTTGTGCTTTGTCATCTTTTTAAAGTTTTAGGGTTTACTTTTACATTTGCTGTCTTCTAGAAAACATCAGAATGGAGGGAAATTTGTATTGCATTACAGTCTGTTATCTTAGGGATCTGTGAAACCTGGGGTAGGAATTTTTGTTCCTAGATTTCTTATTTATCTGTTTTAGTATCCTTTGATGAACATGCTATCAGTAATATAGGTGAGGGAAAAGAGCAGGGGGACTATGGATAAAAAAACAACAGGAATTAGAAAATGGAAGAGTGAGGAAATGGAAATTGAGGAAATGGAAATTAAGGTAATTGTAGCAGCTGAGGAGAAAGAAGAGGAGAGATTCTTTTAATGGGCAAGTGATTGGTGTAAACTTTAAGGTGCTATGAAGTTAATGTTTATTAAGTAAATGGATGTGTTACTGTGGCATAGTAAAGGGAACTGGTATTTTCCATATATTTTGAAAGTACTAAGCTTCTAAAGAAGTCCACAGTTCAGGAATACCTCAGTCTGTTGTTTTGCAGAAGTTGTCATGGCAGATTAGTCTTTGCCCTCTGGATGGGAACTGAGTGATAATAGTGCAATTTAAGCTAAAAGATTGGCCTTTTGCTCTCATTCTCACATCATAACTGATCCTTAGAGAGGTTATAAATTAAACAGGTTGGTAGCATGAGCTGGCCTCAGAGCTGGATTTCTGTATATTTCAAAATGATTAGAGAGTTTGCTGTAGTTGTGCTCAACTATCATAATCAGAACTCCTGGGTACAACACAGAGTTCTGGACATTCCAGCAGCAGAGAAACCCCTCCAGTCAGTCCTTTTCAGCCACACATGTAGGTAGTGAGCCTATCAAGATGCTCCTAGGTTCTGAATTTACTATCCAGCTTTGATTTCCAACCTGTGTCATGCCAAAGGGTGTGATTATGGGATTTTTCATTGTTTCAGTTGGAGTGTCCTGTTTTCAGGAAAAACAGGTTCTTCATTTAAGCTTCCAGTGTGATCACGAGGATCAAACACCCTCTCCATAGTCAAGGGATCCATACAGCACCAGGCTACCTGAGCCCCATCGACCCATCCCATCCCATCAACCCATTTATTCCAGGTGTTTTGTGGGGAAGTGCCAGGGAGCTGGGTCTCTGTGCTATGCAGGGGAAAAATATGGTGTTCAATTTCCTCTAAGCATTTCTTTTGTTTGCCCCAGTCGCCCTGAGCAGCTCTGGCAGTGTCTGTACAAGTGAGATTCCTGTAGTGTACAAGCAGGTCACTGCATTTGGATGGGCAGGATCTGCCCAGGACTGATTTACTTGTTCTGTCTGGTTCAGATTAGGCAGAGCAGCCAGTCCTTGGAGGTCCCAGGTGCTGTCAGATGGTCTCAGAGTAGGTTTTGCTATGCCATGCTGTGCAACACCATGTCCACATGGTGGCCAGAGCAGGGAGGGAAGGGCTGTTCCCTGCTGGGCTGTAGGGAACTGTGCTGTGGGGAGAGGTGCAAGCACGGGGGGGACACGGGCCTCCCTCCCCACAGACACGTTGGATATCCAAACACGTCAGCGTGTTGACAAGCCATTGTATTTTGCTTCCCTCAGTGCTGCCTCGGCAAACACTCCCTTGTGATCTCTGGGGCTCTTTGAGACTTGATAGAGAGGGACGGGCTTCTGCCCTGCCCTGGATGGGAGGTCACACCCACCAGCGATTCTCACTGCCCCTTATCCTTGCAGAAGAGTGGCTTCTCTTGCTCCTGGGGTAGTTATTTCATGTGCCTCTTCCCTGCTGTGTTAAAATATTATGTAGTGTACTTAATAATATAATTACAACAATGCTTTCTAGGGAGTAATATCTCATATCAGGTTGTGTGACTCCTGCTGTGCTTTCTGGCACAGTGCCACCACTGTGTGAGGATCAGATTCCCTTTTCACACTTCTACAATGGCCTCACCATTTCTCTTTCCTTGCACATTTTCTGTGGGTTTTGTTGATTTATTTCCTTGCTTTGTGGCTAATCAGCCACTTGACAGACAAGGACATGCTGCAAGGAGTTCATCCTTGGGATCAGGACACACATGATTTTTGAGCCCAAAGGATTTGTGTCGTACAGGGACCTCACCTGTACCTGCTCCCTAACTGTGCAGGACATTGTAAGTAGTGCTCATAGCAGCTTGCAGAGGCTTTTTAGCCACTAGTGTTGATGATATTGGCCATTATGCTAAAGGAGATGGTCTGGTAAAAATAAAGTCTTGATGGATAGTAATAGACTAAATTAGGACAAGACAAAAGGGAATTGAAGTCTGAATGTTTTTGAAGAAATCAGAAATCGTAAACTGGAATGTCTAAATCTGTTAGAGCATTTCTGTTCATTGTACATAATTTCAGCAGGAAATCTATGGGTGTAGGCTTGCCAGGGGGAAGAGAAGAACAACCTTCTCCTAGGAGAGCACAGTTCAGGGGTTAAAGAGTAGGTGTCCCTGCTCTGGTATCCACAGGACACACTCAGCATGTGTCTGGCCAGCTCCTTTGTGATCCCTGCTTTTGCAGAGACAGCCTGTAGCGTAAAGGAAAGAGTGACTCTAATAAGAGATTAGATAATGATTGTCTATAAAAGAGTATCAGTGGAGAAACAAGGAAATAATTGGAAGGCAATAATTTTTCTGGGAAGGAGGAGCAGTGAAGCTGGAAGATAACTCAGCAATTTGAAGAGGCTGATACATTGCTCAGAATGCTCAATAATTAACTATACATTTCTTTGTGGGAATCACTTTAGGTCCCTTAATATTTAATGATACATAGGCTAAACTAAAGCCAAGAACAATAAAAGAAGGGTCTGGGACACGGACTGATTAGTGGTGTGAAAAGACAGGAAACAAATCACCATAGAGAGATGGGGCAAAGGATGTGGTCTGACAGCCAGCGGGGTAAGAGCTAAAGGTGCTGGTTCCCATTTCCAAACGGAAGCCTGTGAGAAATCTGCTCCAGAGGCAGAGCTGTGGAGTGGGGCCTCTGCTGTGTCTCACACTACTCCGCAGGAGCAGCTGTCTGCTGCCAGCGCGGTGGGGCCGCAGAGCCTCCCAGCCTCTTGGTCGTTCCTCAGCAGGAGGCAGGCGAGGTCCTGCCCTGCAGTCTCATTTCAGTGTCTCGGGAATGCAGATGGTTTTTCTCTCCCAGGCTGCAGCACTCCGGGCTGGGCTGTGATCCCCGGCTCTGGCCGGCCCCGGAGCCCCCCAGGGCTGGGCTGGGAGGCTCGGGCAGAGCTGGGTGTCTTTGCTTCAGCTTGTGAACCACACGGGGACTTGCTGCCAGCTGAGGATGGGAGTCCCTGTGCAGAGCCCTCGGATGGGAGGTGTGGGTGCAAAGGGAGGAGGGCAGCCGAGCTGCAGAGGAGCCCATGAGCTGCATGCTCGGGAGTAACCTCTAATGAAAACATAATTTACAGTAAGGCATCGTAAGTGCACTGGGGCAGATTATTCTGATTGCAAACTTGTATAAATAACATTGATGCCAATTACCTCTAAATCAGGAACTGATTTAATGGGATTAACTCCCAGTGTTACTCTGAAACCTGAACAATTCCTTCCTTACGCAAGAGCTGAAGGTTTCCTCTCTTAGCCAACTGCTAATTCTTCTGACAGGAACTTAAAAATTGAAACCATACGAGATGTTTGCCTTTAATGCAAATTCACCATTTGTCCCAAACCAGCAAGACGAGCTACACCACATGTGAACAGTAAAGGGAAAGAGATTTGTAGGGTGGCACTGAAGGAAGAGAACTGTGCCATGTCTTGGAGGTGTCACACAGTCCAGCCCTGCACACAGCAGCAAATGGAACTCACACTCAGTTTGAAGCAGTTTGTTTTGAATCTCCCTCTTAGTGCCTAAGTACTGAGCAGTGAGGTGACTGTCTAGAGAAAACAACCCTGTTAAAAAAGGCCTGGAAATTGTCTGAGAAGTGTTACACTTCTGGTACTAAGAACTCCACACCTCTGAGGGGACACTGGCAGGTGCACAGAAATGGCTTCTCTTTTCTTTTTGATTTGTGTGTGCAGTGCTACAAGGGGCAGAGTTGTGTATTTCAGTGTCCTCATCATGGAACTATAACATGTCATCATGAACCTAAACATTACTGAATCTATCTTTTTGGGTTTTTTTTTGTCTAGGCTGACATTTTCTCTGGAGCTGTATTTATCCAGCTGGCCATAGGGCTGAATCTTTATGTGGCCATAATTATCCTGCTTGCTATTACTGCTCTTTACACTATCACAGGTGAGTTTGCAGAGAAGTCTGATAAATCAGAGATGTCAGGGGAGCCAGAAGAAAGAAAAGAGAGAAGTGGAGAAAAAGGCAGAAATGAAAACATGAAATGGAGGTTATTTACAGTGGTCTTTGAAAGACAGAGGTCATGAGAAAAGGGACATAAAAAAAAAGCATTTCCACTGACATTTGCCCAGGGCTAACTTATTTGTCCTGACTTTTCTCTGCCATCAGGTGGCCTTGCAGCTGTGATTTACACAGACACCTTACAAACGTTCATCATGGTAGTGGGATCCGTTATTCTCACAGGATTTGGTAAGTAAATCAGATGAATTGAACTGGAATGTTCAGCCACAGGTCTTGCAGTGGCTACGGGAATGAATCCTGCAGTGTAAAACTGTTAACTTAACCAGGAGGTTTCAGCTCTTGTATGTATTTATCAGGGAAGAAAACAGGCATGTTTCCAAAAGTCAGGCATATTGCCAAAGCCCTTTAGTCACTGAGTCACTCTGTCTCCTAAGCACAAGTGAATGTGTAAGGTAATAAACAGCATCCCATGACAGGATTTTTATGTCCCCGTTAAGGAGGCTTTTCTCTTCACACTCTCAAGCTCCATCTGAGATTTCAGTGATAAATCTCTTATTGCTGCTTTTCTTTTCTATGTTTCAGCATTTGTTGAGGTAGGAGGGTATGAGGCTTTCATGAGGAAATACATGGAAGCTGTTCCATCCAACATCACCTATGGGAACACTGAGGTGGATCCCAAGTGCTACACCCCTCGCAGCGACGCCTTCCACATCTTCCGAGACCCCACTGGGGACCTGCCCTGGCCAGGGCTGGTCTTTGGCCTGAGCATCATTGCCTTGTGGTACTGGTGCACTGATCAGGTAATGGGGGAGCCCAAAGCCTTGCAACAGCCAAACACAGAATTCCATGCTCCAGGGAGATCTTCCCCTGTAATGCAAAGCTGAACATAGCTGGAATAACAGAACTGGCTGTTATTTCTAGACTGGTCAGTGACTTTTCAGTTCCTGGTTTCTAGACACCTCTCACATATAAGAAAATGGAATGAGGGTTTTTTCTAATCTTCCTGCACATGTCTGCCCATTAGATCCCATGTCTGCTTCCTTTCTCATTCTTTTGTCTGTGACCACGTGTAAAAACACAAAGAGGTTGTGTTGTGAATGCTTACTTAGGAAACCATGCAACAAATGACTGTTGTTAGACTGGGTCTAGATAGCATTCCCTTTTCAGTAAGACAGATTTGTTTCTTATAAGTGCAGCTTTCATTTTTGCTTGCATAGTCTTGGGGGGATATTCATTGTATGTCTGGTCTTTCAGCGAGGAAGATCATCTTCATGATGATCTCAATAAATTAACAAAACCCCAATGTAACTGTATTTATTGTTCAGTCAAACATTCTATTCCTTTTTGGCTTTTTAATCTGTCTGCTTTAAAAATTTTTTGTGAGAGAAGTCTTACCTCTCAAACATACACCGGATAAGTAGTATTTTCCATTACTTATTTCAAACATATCCTTTGATTTTCATGCAGTTTTAATTTTTCCTAGTAGCAGAAATGCTAAATAGGCTCTTTTGCTATCACAGAAGTTAAGAAGTACCTTGTATCTGGAACATAGCATGAGGTGATCATGGAAATGTTAGAGCTGCCATGTGTCATTGACAGGTTATTGTCCAAAGATGTCTCTCTGGAAAGAACATGTCCCATGTGAAGGCTGGCTGCATCCTGTGTGGATACCTCAAACTCTTGCCCATGTTTATCATAGTGATGCCTGGAATGATCAGCCGGATTTTGTACCCAGGTATGATATGGATACAGAAATGCAAAGTTCCTGCTGCCTGCCTTTCATGGCCAATCTCTCTGTCCCTTCCAAAACACCTGCTAGATTGTCATCTTCTCATCCAAATAGTCCAGGGACCTTCAGCTAACTGCATTGTAAGAAGCCACAGGCCTACCTGTGGTTTCTGCTAATACTATTGCTGTCTGTTTTATGGAAAAGAAATTCCAGAGCATCCCTCCCCAGCTGTTTGTTACAGCCCCACTCTGACTGAATGAGTGGAAAATGTTGTCCAGGACAGATACTCTGCTGGCAGTTGGAGGGACCATCACTCACAGACTGCAGGGCTTGGGCCATGGGCAGTCCCAAGGGCAGTGTGGGGAAATGCCACATTCCCATCTCCCTGACCAGCAGAGAGTTTGGCTGAGTTTGGCAGCAGGCAGAGGAGAGAGGTTCAGGCTGCAAGGAATGGGCTTTGTGTTCCTCTGCTTGTTTTTCTACTTGGTCTCCTTGTGTTGTTCAGCCCTGGTCTGACAAATGAGTGCTGATTTTCTTTTGACCTGTAGCACTTGTCAGTATTCTTTTAGAGAGGAAGGGAAGGAAAGAGGTTTAGAACCACCTTCCTTCCTGCCAGCAAACCAAGGATGAAATCAAATGTGTCAATCCAGTGGCTCAACACATTCTAGAAGCTCTGTTAATTTGGGAGCAATCTGTTGTTTATATGACCTTGTCTCAGAGTCTCATTGTCCTCTCCTCAGATGTGGTGGCTTGTGTTGTTCCTGAAATCTGTCGGCGCTACTGTGGCACCGCAGTGGGCTGCACAAACATTGCTTATCCAAAACTGGTGGTGGAGCTTATGCCAAATGGTAAGACACTGTTTGTATTTGTTGTTTCTTTGTTTTAGGAAAACCAGATTGTAAAAATAAGTGATAGAGGGAGTCCAAGACCCATATTTATTTCCAAAATTCTTGCTAGAAAGATGTACTATTAACCAAAGGGGTTGTCTGTATTAGCTGTAGGTGCAGAATAGCTCCACACTGACAGTGTCAGCTCTCAGCTGGCAAATACTGGGTGCTGAAATGATAAATGAGCTCCCTTTCTGTGAAGGTAAAAAATAACCTGCTTGGCCAATGATTTATAAAAAACTCTCTGCCAGGATTTTTGAGCTGGAGGCCTATTCCTGTGGTCCTCCTGCCAACACCACAGAGGTGGGTGCTGGCTCCTAAGGCAAAAAAGCCAGGATATGATTTTATAGAGACCATGGCACTTTCCTGATAGCTTTGCTACTTTCTCATCCTTCAATAACTCTTGTTAAAATCCTGCAGTACTTCCCCATGCTCTGTGACCAGACCACCTGGAAAAGTGGCTTACCTCTGGTTTTCAGACAAGAAAATCAACTTGTTTTTCTGGGCAAATACCTGTTTCACAAATATACTACAAGCAAGTGAGCACTCTCCTGCAAACAAGAGGAATTATTTTTATAACTGTTGGGAAAAGTCTGCTTAATATTATTTTCTTTTTATTCCAGCATTTAATGAGGCAGCATTCACTAAGGAAGTACCTATGTACTAAAAGCTCAAGAGTTTCCCTGGCACTGCTGTAAATAGCTTTTTCCAAGTACTGCTTCCCCAGCAAGAGAATGTCAGGCAGGATTTTATGTCAGGCACATAAATGTGCCAGGCACACTCAGAGCTGGCCGATGGAAAGGGCTGGACAAACACCTGGTGCCAGGTACTGAGGCTGTCCACGGAATGCTCATCCCCATTCCCATGTTTGTGTTCCAGGTCTGCGGGGTCTGATGCTGTCAGTCATGCTGGCCTCCCTTATGAGCTCCCTGACATCAATTTTTAATAGTGCCAGTACTTTGTTCACGATGGATATTTACACCAAGATTCGGAGCCGGCCATCTGAGAAGGAGCTGATGCTGGCTGGCAGGTGAGCGCGGCCGAGCTGCACTGCACAGAGCTGAGCGCTTCGTGGGCTCCGCTGCTCCTCCTGCCAGCGCGGCTGGAGCTGCCGGCCGGAGCTGCAG
>VXBI01013942.1:827106-853667 GCA_013397375.1 Toxostoma redivivum | reverse complement strand
CCTCTTGTGGCCAGAACTGCAGTGTCCCTCCTGTGCCCGGAGCTGCAGTGCCCGGAGCTGCAGTGTCCCTCTTGTGGCCAGAACTGCAGTGTCCCTCCTGTGGCCGGAGCTGCAGTGTCCCTCCTGTGGCCGGAGCGCCGGGCCCGCCCCCGCGCTCCTTTTGGGAAACACGCCGTGCTCCCGAAGGAGCAGACACTGTGCGGGGAGCAGCCAAGCTAATTCTCACTGCTTCCCACTGCTGTTCGAAGGAAAATCTTTTAAATTACCTTCCTGGGCTCCGTGCTGCACCAGGCTGCAGCATCAATGAACTAGTTCTAGTTCATCTGCTATTGATTTGTTTCTGGACATAACAACCACAGGAGAAAAGTGATTTTCTATGTTTTGATTGCATATTTAACCATATGCTGATGGATATTTGACATACACCATACCCAACTTGGATTTCTTTTGTTTGTTTAGTCCTAATTGGCCATTATAATTGATTTCACTTGTTGAAATACAAAATGAACATGTAAATTATTGATTAATTGCTGGTTTTTTTTTTCTTTCTGATAGATCATAGATACTTCTAAGCAGATGGCTAATTGAATATCTGGCTATGTTACAGGGCATTTATGTTACTCTTAATTGGCATCAGCATTGCCTGGGTTCCTGTGGTGCAGTCAGCTCAGAGTGGGCAGCTCTTTGATTATATTCAGTCTATAACCAGCTACCTGGGACCTCCCATTGCTGCTGTTTTCCTGCTTGGTATCTTCTGCAAGCGTGTCAATGAGCAGGTAAATGCAAACTAGGAAACAGGTATGCTGCATGTTCCTTTAGGAACTGGGAGAACTGGGGTTTTTTGTTATGAGCCACTTCTTCCTGCTTATTTTAATTCCCAGTATAACCCAGGGATTTTGTGTCTCCGTAACCCAAAGCCTAGCATTTCAGAGATGAGTTTGAAAAAGTTCTTTCATAGTTTGATAGATAAACAGTCACCATAGATAGCTCTGAAGCTTAGGTTACCTATCACTTTGCCAAGAAGTGTGTTAAATGCATAATCTATGAATATATATTTGAAAGTTATCATTTAGGATATTGGTCATCAAGCTGCTTTACCAAACAAATCACCTCTTACCTACCCTGTCCAGTTGGATTTTGAATATCCCCAAGAGTGGAGACTCCACAGCATCTCTAGGCAACCTGTTCCAATGATCAAGCACCTTTACAGTAAAACAACCCCCCCCCATGTTTAAACAGAATTTCCCATGTCTCAGTTTGTGCCCATACAAACCGTGTGTCTGTTACACTTTGGGCTAGAGTAGTGTACACCAGGCATCCACCAACAGAACTGAGAATTAAGCAACTACTCTCAGGACCATTAGCAGGTAAACCAGACACACATTTTGGAAAGATGGCACAGTATTCAGGCTGATTCCATCATGTCAGAGCTGTCAGGGATTAAGCCCTCAAAGGCACAGAGGTATGAGAACAGCCCCTGAGGTGTGCAATCCATGTCTGAAACCTGTGCTGTAGAAGGAGAGAGCTGTGTGGACTGTGAGAAATGGTCTGGACCAGTGTCCTGAGGTGTGCCTGATATCTCAGAGCTGTTCATTGCCCCTTTCAGTTGTACTCATCCACTGAGTTGTAAATAAGGCCACTGAAAGCATCTGGGTTAAAACCCACATGTCAAGGCCATTGTAACACATAACTACATGCATGTTTCCTCCAGCAACTGTTTAAGAGCTCAGAATTTATTTCCATGCCTGAAATTACTCATTTTGATTCCTGCTTGTCACACCCTTGCCTGCAGGGTGCCTTCTGGGGCCTAATTGTTGGGCTACTGGCTGGACTGGGCAGGATGATCTCAGAGTTTGCCTACGGAACTGGCAGCTGTGTGGCCCCTTCCAACTGCCCCTTCATCATCTGTGGCATTCACTACCTTTACTTTGCAATCATCCTCTTTGGGGTTTCTGCCATCATCATCCTGGGAGTCTCCTTCATGACCAAGCCCATTCCTGATGTACATGTGAGTATTACTGCAGTCCTGCTCCTTAAGAAATGGAGCACAATGAAACCACCAGTTTGTACTTGCTGTGTTACCTCCCAACACTGCAGCCACCCCCAGCATACAACTCCTGTAAGAAAGCAAATAGTCTTCACTGACCTGTCACAGATCTTCAGTGACTCCAAATAGCCTTGGACATCCCAGACATCTGGGATGCTGTGATCTCACAGCCAGCTCAGGTGCTGGCCAGGCTGGTTGGTCTCTGTGTGGTCAGCCCATGATCAATTCTACTCCTTTTGTTCCGTGGCAGCTTTACCGCTTGTGCTGGTCCTTGCGGAACAGCAAAGAAGAACGGATTGATCTTGATGCAGATGAGGAGCAGGACAGACCTGATGAAAAAGATGATGAATCAGGTAACTATTGAATACCTAGAGATTCTGTCATATATTTGAGCATCCCTGAAGGATGCTTCATTCCTGAAGGAACATTAACATGTTTGATAGTCAAAGACATCCCCTCTCCCCCCAACAACAAACCTCAGCCCCCACAAATTTAAATGGCTCATGAGCTGCCTTTACCAATCTCTTAAGCTCAGCGCAAATCAGAAGCGAAGTGGATTTGAAGGGAGAAAATCTTATTCTCTGAGTAGCTGGGTGGCAGCTCTAGGACTAAACCAATGGCAGTGCTCTGGGTCAGAGGTGCTGTGCATTGGCAGAACTGTGTGTGACTGCAGCACTCGGAGGGAATTCACCTGGAAAGCAGGTTGTAGTCAGGACTACAGGCACCATGAAAGCAGACTGCAAACCCACCTGCTCTCTTTGCTGGGTTTCTGGTTCTGCTCACAAGTTCCTTTTCATCAGTGTCCTGAAATTAATTTATTTGGGAATAAATCCAATAAATTTCAATTAAGAGTGTAGAAAGTATTGAAAAAATGGAGCTTAAGCTTTGAAGCATAGTTTGCCAGGCCAAGTCTCTGTGCTGCAAAAGGCACAAGTGTCCTCTGCAGAAGGCTCTCTTGGAACATGTAGAAAATCCCTCTTTTCCCAGGTGAGCTGTGAAAATGCTATATTAACTTGATTCTTGTACTGTTTTCTACTAAAATGCTTCCACTGAATTATGACCATAAATCAAATGGGAATGTCCTCAGTCCCAGAGATCAAGTGTGTGCCATGATCTGTACTCACCTTTCCTGAGCAGAGTGTTATTTATTCCTTCCAGTTAATGAGGAAAACCAGGAGGACCCGGGATGCTGTAGGAAAGCTTACAACTGGTTCTGTGGCTTGGACCAACAGAAGGGCCCCAAACTGAGCAAGGAGGAAGAAGAGGCACTGAAGAAAAAACTGACGGACACCAGTGAAGTGCCACTGTGGAGAAACATTGTGAATATCAATGGCATCATCCTCTTGACTGTGGCTGTGTTTTGCCATGCCTACTTTGCATAACCCCTTGATCACAGTCCTGAAATTGTACTGTACACAGTACACAGTACTGCATGGTTCAAGCAAAAATGATGGCTTGTAGATTTACACAATTAGATATGCATTGTATTTTCATTATCTACATTTGCAAAACATCGGAGTGATTTACTCACTGATTTTGTGATCATAATTCCAACAATTTAAAGATGAAGGCCGCTGGGATTTTAAGAGAGAGAATTTCTATTTAGACATTGGACCAATCCTGGGTTGAGGTTCAGAATTTCCATCCAATATTCTCTCTGCTCATTATACATTTCATATTTTAGGTTCTGAACAAGGCTGCGTGAGCCATATTTCATTTCAGGTTTTGTGAACTATCTTTCAGGGTCAATGACACTCTTTTGATTTTCAACCCTCCCTCTGATGATTCAATTTTCCTTTTCCTTTGACTGTGATAATTTGATTGCAAAAAGCCCGCAACCACTGAGGGACTGTGTTACAAACTCAAAACATTGCTTTTGTCTCTCCAAACATGGGATATCTTCAGTAAAGGATTTATATATATATCAAGGTATTTGATATTATATATAATTTCCCATTATTAGTTTTCCCCGTTTTTTCTCACTTTCCATTGGGTTGTGTTTCTCAGTTGTCAGTGGAACACTAACCTCTGAATTGATCACATTTTGAAATTGGGGGACACCTGTCTCAATCTTAAAAAGAATTTTGCTTACAGTAGATTATCTGCTTAAAGTTAACTTCCAGAGGTCCTCCTCTCTTGATATTTTAATATATAACTATACTTGAAGGTGAAACTTTTTATACAAAATACATGTATTATATATACACAGACAATACATTATGTATATGCACTCTATATATTATATATATTTAAAATATATTTTGATGTGTGTGTATACATATTTATTTCTTACTGATCAGTTCCCACCCTGGTGTGTCAAGGACCTCTTTACTGTGGGCTTGGAGTCAATGTACTGCCTCTCTCTATGGACCATGCTACAGACCAGCCCACGGCCATGGTGAAACATCCACAGCATTGGAGTGCTGGGCTGCATTTTGCAAATACACTGAAGAGCTCTGTACTGCTTTTCTTCAAAGCTATACATTTTTCCTCTGAAGATTTCATTGAGAAATAGGATTCCTGCTGCATGGCAGCATGAGTTAGCAGTTCAGGAAGGAGAACAGTCACAGCTGTGGGATATCAGCTAAACCAGGCTGATTGTCTCCACTCGATAAGTTTGGTACCAGCTGGGGGACACAGGAAAAGACAGATTTAACACTTCGAAGCAAAAAGCAATAGATCTTCTTTTCATCTCATTCATCTTCCTGGAGAGTCAAGTGTAGAAGGAAGATGCTGGTTGCTCAGTCAGGCAGTGCCACAACTGCTGTTCCTTTGCACACGTTGGTGGGACTGTGCTGTCCCAGAGCATTCCCGAGGCTCTGCCACAGGACTGGCAGCCAGTGCAGCTGCAGGGGAGGCAGAGCAAGCCCTGCACGTGCACAGCTCACTGCTCTGCCTCCCGGGCTTTCAGCACTCCCACTTCTTAATCTCCTGGCAGGATCTTTGCTTCATTTGGATCTAACCCCAAATTCTCTGCATTCCAGCAGAATTGCTGCTCTTCAGTAGAATTGATGCTATTCAGCATAATCCCTGCAGGGTCCTTTGATAGGCCAGATCAAATCAATACTTCAGAAATACCAATGCAAACCTTAACACAGTGATAGAGTATTTTAAAGACCGTGGAATTAATTGTATTTAATGAACTATGAAGACTTGTATGTATTAAAGTAATTGTATATTTTGAAGTATTTGGTGTCCACAAAGTGATGGGATTTTTATATAATATGATGAAAGACAGAAACTTCATTTGGTGTCTAGGTTTTGGCTCTGGGTAATAGTAATGGATGACAAACAAGCTATTTGGATAAAGAGAAATAACACAAGTGATTTCCTGGCAGTCTGAGCAGCCTTTGGATGACCTCTTGGCTAATCAGGCATCATTACATGATTTTCCCCCTCAGAACTACAGCGTTTTGAAAATCTAATCCACAGTATCCCAAGGATATTGACTGTATGTCCTCAGCAACCTGATTGCAGTCTGGTCTGAAGGTGGATGTTGTGGAGGGAAGAGCTCAAATGTTTACATAAAATTTGACAGCTACTATCGACTCCTGTAATTTTGTAGCATTTCAAAGAAAAATTGCCTTATATTGTGAACAGTTGATATAATTGTAATGTTTAGCTAACATTGGTAGCTACTGCATTCACAATTTTAAGGATGAAAATTACTTTTCTTCCGTTTTCAGGAGAGCTCTGTCCATGAGTTGTTGGGAACACTCAGACATAAGCAGTAGCTTACACTGTTCTGGGCACTGTCATGCTTTAGAGATGGGAACTGTGGGCACACTCTTTTCCCCAGTGTCTGACTATACATTTGAAATACTTCTTCTTAGTGGTGAGACTCCAGATAAATCTGGCTCACAGCACAAAGTACCTGCATGGCATGTACAGCATAAAATAGCTCTGTTTCAGGGGATCTTGAGACATCCCAGCTTACCCTGTCAGGTAAGATACATGGTTAAAGCTTATTTTAGTGGACTTTAGTTAGATTAACAGAATTATTTTAATAAATTAAAACAAAATAAAATATGCACTTAGTAGCACTATCAGGAAATTGTGACACTGCTCTGTAAAGAACACACACTAAACAAAATTTTCCATTTAAGAAATACTACATATTTCTTAGGAAAAATCCTGAAAAAGGGTAATCACTGTTCATTTAATTAGTCTGTATCACCCACAAAAATGTATCCAAGTATCTCATAAATGTTTAGTATTGATGATGATGAGAACAGCCTGTTCTTAGAACTCAGAATTTGGGTTTATTCCTATTTTGTTATTGAAAAACCTCATGCACTGAAGTGCCAGGGGAGGGAAGGTCTGGGACTTGGCTTGGAATAAATCTGCAGTAGCCATGGTTTGGTTTTCAGCAGATTGTCTGGCCATGGTGAATGAGGCCATGGCACAAGGCTGAGCTCCTCAGGTGCAGGAGATTGTGGTGACTGGAGCCCAGCTGGGATTGCCAGGAGACTCAGCTCCCTGACCTTCCTTGGTAAAACCAGGAGTGCTCCTATAGAGTAAAAGCCAGCACAAAAATGAGGAGCAAAGGCAAACAATAAATCCATGTATTGTCAGTTGTTGTATTTGAGGGGCATTTGAGCTCATTGCTTTGAAGTGCTGAGCCAGAGGACTTTAGAGCTGACATTTCTGGGGACAAACTGCACAGAAAAGGGTTGGGCACAGGCTGTGGGGCGACAGCAAAGCTCTCTCAGGGAAGCTGCGGGGTGCTTTAATTTGTTTAGTGGTCTTATGTGCCAGCTGTGGGTGTCTGTGCCCTGCTCCAGGGCTCTCTGGGGGAGCAGAGAACACACAGAGAGGGAAGGGAGCAGCAGAGACCTTCCCTGGTGCTGAACTGAGAATCTGTAGTCCCAGATTTAATAACAGCAGGCAATACCCTGCTGAAAGAGATGAGAAATGCAAAAACCCCCTGGTTTTATTTGGTGATTTGTGACATTTTCACATGGAGTGTGTATTGTAGGCCTGTAAAGGAAAACCTAAAGAACAGAGCAAAACTTCACTCATTCCAATTTCTACCAGTTGTTCTGATGCAAGACAGTATGAGCAGTACCTCAAGTTATTGTCTTTATTATTAATAAAATAGGTTGCCTTTTTTTGTGCCTCCAGAAGAACATTCCTTCTTGCCATCTACCATGGGCAGCTGGGAGAAAGAATAATTCCCCTCGAGCTCCTGAGCCCACCCTCTCCTCACCTGGCAGTGTTGAGGCCAGAGCAGCTGTGCCTGCCTGGATCAGCAGCTCCCCTGCTTTTCTGAAGGTACCTGGAAGAGCTTCAAGCTGAGGTGTGAATTTCTTGTCACTCTGTGCAGCATTATTGTTTACAGTATTGGAGACTATAACTTTTTAAATGTAGCTTATATGCAAGGTATGCTAAAACAAATTATTAAAATGGGCTTTTTCATTCAAATTGCAAACTTTGTCTTGCTAAAAATAGGTCCTATGCTTTGGGCATATTAGCTTTGTGTGTAGCTGTCTCTGCCCTTCTGGCTTAATGTCATTAGTCAAATCTGACTTTCCCAGACTATCTTGTCCTTAGACAAATCTCTCACTATATGATTTTGAATTTTTTTTTTTTTAACAGAAAATGTAGTGGTGGGAAGCAATTATACTTACTGCTTTGAAACATGAAGAGATAGAATTAAAAGCTGCCATTTTCCAGAGCAGGACAGAATGGTTTCTACTCCTTGGCCTTCTGAAAGTGTATAGGGACAGGGGAAATGAGTCTGTAGTTGCAAGAACAAAGAGCCATAACATTTCTAACCTTCTGGAAACTGTTAGAAAAAATTCAATGTGACCTCTGCCTGGGTGGGACACAGGACTCCACAGGGAAGTCTTGTTTCCCATGGATGCAGCTGTCTTGCCTTCTGGTGTTGCTGAGGATTGTTGGGCAATTGGTTTGAAAACTCAATCTGTGTAGGGTTTAACTGTATTAATTCCAGTATTGACCTGGGACCACATTAATTATATCTGGGCCTTAACAATTGTTGGCTTCAAACTAAAAAGGCAAATTGATTTCATTGATGTTAAAAATCTGCCTTGGTGCTAAAGCCATTGGAGCATAGAGCACTGGAGAGGGCACAGTGCTAAAACCAGAGACTTGCTGTACACACAGCATTTCCTTTGAAACTGTGAGTTTAATTAGGGTGTGAGGTGCCAGATGCTGAGATGTTGATTTAAGTATTTATAATGTGTATGAAGCAATCCAGAAAGATCTTCTGCATTTTTGTGACCTAGTCTGTGGCAGCTTTATTATGGAGCATTTCTGACTGAAAGCTAAGTCAGCCCAGGGAAAGTGCTCATCAGCTGTTCCTTTGATCCAGCCAATTGTTTTATTGATACCTACAGTGCTAATTAATTCCCAGCCTCATGAAACGGGGACTCTTGTCTCTCATCCCAAAGCAGGGAATTAGCCTCAGAACAGCATGGGACTTTTGATTATTATATGTGCAACCTTTTTGTCAATAATGCAGCTTTGTAAGTAGAAAACCCCAGCTAACAGTGGTTCATGGCTATTCTGTATGCACATTTTAAATTCTGGCATTTGCAGAGGCAGCACATGGTCAGTACAGCCCAAGGGAATTCCTCTTGTGTTTGGAGTGTGATGGTTTCATGCTGTCAGGTGTACCAGTGCCAAAGAATTGCTGAGACAAAAGCTGACATGTGGGAGGGTCCCAGTAGTGTCCATATCTCAGAGTTCACCTGAGGCTTTGCTCTGTTTCTGTAGTGTGTGTGTCAGGTGAGAACACTGATCCATGTAGAGGCTTTTTGGGGAACAGCTTATATTGTCTTTAAAGCATTGATCAGGCAGATACTTTGAATGCAATATTTAAGGTCCAAGTCAATTTTTTCTAGTTAGAGCAGTTCAGTGTGGATGGTCTTACTTCTGCATCTGAACAAGCTAATTTTTTTGGGAACTCACTGAAGAGTGATACCTGAATTATCTGGGGAGGCTGTGACAAGGTTGGACCTGGTTAAAATGATGATTGTTACCAGATTTTCCTGTAGTTCTGTAAGAGCAGCTGACCCTACACTGTGCTGCTCTAGTCCTTTAACATGTTATTAAAGCTGCCTGGCTTCTCTTACTGAGCTGGATGCACTCTGGCACCAATATGTATTACGTATGAGTGCCTTATGTGTTTAAAAGGCAGAGTTCCTCCAAGATCCTGCCTGGAGGGAATGAATCCAACTGACTCAATACTTCTAAATCACATCTTTATAGGAGAGGAAATTCGCCCTTTGGTTACATTATGGAAGAGAAACATTTTAACTGTAATCACTCCTACAGGAAGAGCTTATACTGTGTGTAAGGGTAATGCAGTTTGCAGTGTGACTGTGGGTTTGAATGGAAAAGCAGCCCTGACAAATAACCCCTTTTATAGACCTGGTGCAGCTTCTCTGTAGCTACAATTCTGGGTCTAAAGCTCTCATGTGAGAGCACAAGTGAAAACAAGTGGGACTTGCTGTGAAGCTGCACCAGCCACTCTGTCACATCTTCCTTGGTGGCTGAGAACGGCCAGGGCTATCCTGCTCATTTGGGTTATTTCTCTGCCCAGGCCTCCTGTTGAAGCCTCTTAAATTACTCTTGTAACTGCAGACAGAAGTTTGCAATGTGTCTGTAGCGACCAGCCTTGAATTTGCAGTAAATAAAATGCTGCTGAAACTTCCCACCACTTCCACCGCCCTTCAGCTCAAACCCCGAGGTGCTTTTGTTCCCTATTACAAGCAATTCCAATTAGGGAGCAGAGCCCTCTCCTGTAGGAGAGGCCCCAGCACAGCTTTACCAAGGGCTACCCTAGTAAAGGCTTTCTGACTTCGGTCTTAATCCCACGTTTTCAACAAATGTTTTCAGCAAAATTCATGTAAATTCCTGTTGTTAGATCAATTTGTCTGTACAGACAAGACTGCTGGAGGGGTTGATTGTGAACCTTTCTAATATAATTAATTATTGATTAGTGGAGAGAAGAGATTATGAAAAAAAACAAAACCAAAAAGGGTTGGTGTCTTGTATCATAGGAAAATCTTGGTAATTTGGTCAATAACTTCTAGTGGATAACTCCACAATTCCTAACTTTTCTTCTCCATTTTTCTCCTTGTGACCAGCAATACAGATATTTGCAAGTTACTTTTCAGAAGGGACTGATCCAGAGTAAGTGAGGGAGAGAGTCTTGGTGTTGAAGGTCTCATATAATCATGTACCTTTTACAGCCAGACAACAACAGAGGGCAATAGATCTCTAGAAAAGATCGCGGCTGCAGGAGGGTTTCCAGTCGATCACGGCGATGGCGATTTCGGCAGCTCTTTGCACGGCCTCGCTGGGATCATCCAGCCACCGCTGAAATGTGTCCCTGTGATCCAGCAGCGCCTGGCGGCCCTCTGGCAGCTCAGCCAGCAGGGTGAGGGTTTTGATTGCGTTCAAACGCGCTTTGCTGGTTTCCTCAGCAACCAGCGACAGTAAAGGTGGAATGGCTTCAGCACCCATGGCTGAGGATCTCCCTGTAGGGAAATAAACTGGCTTTGAAATGTGTTATGACATCTAATCATCATCCTTTAGGCCTGACACGTTCCATTCCCTGCCCGGCTACAGCTCTGAACAGCCCTGGAGGTGCAGCGCAGAGGCAGAACACGCTCTTCTTTCCGAGACCAAGGTTGGCTCCCAGCTGTTTATTTTTAAGGAAAAAGATCTTTCGTGGTTAACGTTATCTGCCTTGCACGTTAGTATTTCATTTGCAACAAATTATCTAAAAATATACGAGGCACCAAATGATAGAATAAACTATGTTTTGGAGGGGGGTGAGGAGTGGAGTGTGTTAGATGCCCTTAAGAACATCCTCCAGTCTTTCGTTTTTAAAAACACTTCAAAGACCGACATCCACTCCTGAGCTGTCTTTGGAAGCCCGAGGAAGGTTTGCAGAGGAGGACTGGAACACAACTGCTGTTATTGAGTCTTTTATGTCTAATTACTCATTCATCACACTGGAAATTTAGCAGTTAGTGTTTTCTGTGTCAAGTAAGTTACCGGGGAGAGATACAGACCTTATTAATATTCATTGCTCTCCCAGCTGTGAGAGAGGAGCTGCCTCTAATCCCGAATGTTTCCAGAGAGCAGCGCTCCTCTGCTGAGCACTGGTGATTCAGTGTAGCTCCAGTTTTGTGGATCTCTGTGTGGTCTGGACTTGAATGGAAAATGTTCCCCCTCTGGAGGGAAATGATGCAGGTGAGGTAGATAAATAACTTCTTGACCTACTTAGGGGAATGAAATGTGAAATATCCTGTCCCCCCTAGGCCCTGTGACGAAGCAACAATAGTTGCTAGAGACAGTTATAAAGAAATGTCCCAACCTTAGAGCTTCTTGCCCGGCATTAACACTGTCAGAAACCGACGACTTGGGGAATGTGGGAGGGCAAATTTTTCTTACTTAGTTGCCCTAAAATTGGATTTCCAGGAGGTACCCGAACAGAATTGCCTGTGTCTCTCACCCTGAGGTGTAACAATAGCAAACATCAGCGCTCCTGCTGAGCTGACTTGAACTTCGGGCTCTGTGTCCTCCAGCAGGCTCAGCAGCGCAGGAATCAGCTCCTCCTTGCACACCGCGATTTTCCCCTCGGCATGGGAGCTGTGGAGAGAAGAAGGTTCAGCTGCTCCCTTGAGCTGTGCCTGCTGCCCTGGCAGCCCCCCCACCCCTGTCCCTGTCCCGGTGCCACCAGCACTGTCACACCCCGCTGTGCTGGATTTTTAAAAACCTTTCTATGGTACACTGGACGCTGACGGGCAGCTGCATGTAACAGGATGTGGGATTAAGGATGTTGCTGGTCCTAATTGCAACAGAGTTACAAACCTGGCTGGTGAAGCCTCCAGACATTTAAAAAGCTGCTAAATCAGAGGGCTAAAATGAATTCTCCCAGAAAACTTTTCTCTCTTTCTTTCCAGCCTCTCTAATGAGGAGAATATTTGATATGGCCCAGCCATTGCAGAGACCTAGAACATAGCTTATGTCCATATTTCAGTTGCATTTTGCTTTCTTTCTATGATTCACATTAATTATACTGTTTTTCTCTAAGACCTCTCTTTACTATAGGACTTGAGGAAATGTGTAGAGCCAGTTGATACGTAAGCTACATCATCTGCAGACCTTTTTAAACTAGACATTTGTTGAACATTTATTATATGATTGCAGTATGGTGCACTTAAGTTATTCCTTTCATCTATTTTCTGATTAAAAAAAAAGTTTAATATAAAGATTGATTTTTCTGATCCCTCACTGATATATGTGGCAGCCTGTGGCAGGAAACTATTTCTGCCTTCAATCACAGTGAAAGTTCCTAAGGACCTCTAATATTCTGAGAGAGAGCACTTTTCCAAAAACATAAGGGAGATTCTGACCTCCATAGTGCTCAGAATCATGTTTCTACAAGATTTTTCTTTTTTTTTCAATTTTTTTTCCTAGCAGTGCTGTACCAGGAAAAAAAATCCTGATTCCACTGCCAATACTGAAAACAAACAGAAGAAGAAGAAGAAGGAATGACTGATTAGCATCTGCTTTCTTCAGTGATTTATACAGTTAGGAATTTTTTAAGCCCCACGTGTCCCATTTTGTTTTACCCATGTGTGCATTCAGGCTGATAGTGCTTTACATGTGAAATGTGGTAGTTCAGTGTGCAGTGGAACACAGCTGTAAATGAATGGCATTTATTTACTCCTGGAATTAGTTCTTTCTTGGACTTAAGCATTAGGAGGTTTCTTTACCTGATTTCTAAGAGGACCCAGGCTGCTTTGCTCCTGATGGCTGCAGAGGGGTGTGAGAGCTTTTCCTTCAGCACAGTAATAGCACCAGCTGCCAGGGCTTCAGAAACCTCCACACGGAGACAGTTGGAGAGTGTTTCAAGGATGAGCTCCTGGATCTCCTCCAACTCTGTCCTCAACTTCAGCACCAGGGGGGGAATCAAACCAGCCCGCAGGACACCACCAGCACCTGCAGAGGGGACAGGGGGGGACCTGCATGAGAGCTGAGTGTGGTTACTATTGCTACTGCAATTTCTTCAGAGGATCAAAATACATGTGGGAACTCATTTCCTTACTGAGAAGTGGGATTGAGAGATGGAAGCTACACTGACCTCTTTATTAATGTCACCTCAGCTTTGCTTCTTTGGGGAACTTCCCCAAAAGTCTTCTAAAGAAATCAAGACCAGGTAATAACCACCATGACAATTGCTTTGATGTTCCCTACAGTTTCCCTATAATATTTCTCCCAAAATTATCCTTGCAAGGAAAATATAGGAAATATATATACAGTACAAGGTCACCTTCTGTGCAACCTTTCTAACTGTTCTCAACATGAACAGGTGCTAAGAGAGGCAGAGATGTTGGCCTTTAGAGATTGTTCTTTGGTTCTCCACAGTGGTTTCTGCTGGGGGTAAGTCAAAATTTTGGGAACTGTCAGCTTCCTAACACATTTCTTCGTAGTAGTTCTGTCAAGGCAAACATTTAAATCCTGAACTTTCCAGCAGTCAGTACTCTTGCACTTGCTTCTAAAATATAACATCAAAGGCAGAGGGATCATCACTTGCCTTGCAAGTGATGTCTTTGCTATGAGCAAGAGTCTGATTTGTACCATTTCTTACCCTGTACTAAGTCAACACTGCAACAGCAATGCCAGGGGAAAGCAGAACGTACTGTCCACAAGTAACTATGTGAAAACAAAATTCTCCAGCTTGTCTTGTTGCTAAGACTGATTTTTTGGTTGCTATGAGAAATGTGGCTCCTTTCAAAGTGATTCATATATGGTTAGATAAGGAAGTTTTGTGGATAAGAGTCATTAAGGTATTGTCAAATGAATCTTCACAGCAGAGACAGTGGGAAGAGATTCTAATGACCCTTGGTAGTGCATAGGAGAAATCCCTCATGTTGATAATTGAGTGAAAAACAGTATTCTAATCTAGAGGTTATTCTGTTTTATATATTTCTGGGACTTTGCTAATACTGAATAACTTCTTATGTTACTGACTTATTAGGATCCATGTTACAATGCCAAAGCAAAGAAATGCTTTGGGGTGATATTACAGCTCTACTACTCAAGCTACATTTGGAGGTCAGTCTCTGTGAGAATTCAAATAAATAAGGAAAACCAGTTCCAAGACAATTCACTTTGAAGGCTAACAGTATTTTACAAACAAGGATTTCTCCTTGTGCCAAAAAGGCAAAGCAGGAAAGGAAAGTGAAAT
Source organism: Toxostoma redivivum (assembly GCA_013397375.1). NCBI lineage: Eukaryota > Metazoa > Chordata > Aves > Passeriformes > Mimidae > Toxostoma > Toxostoma redivivum. The sequence goes on along the minus strand of VXBI01013942.1, from coordinate 839,385 downwards.
AATGTTCTTTGAAGCTGTGGCTCTGTGTGTCACTACACAGGGGAGTCGAAGCTTTCACAGTCAAAAAAACCCAACCAACCCTATATTGTTCCCTGGAGAAACAAAAGAAATGTATCAGAGTAACTCCAGCCCATTTATACTGTCCCTGCAGATGGATGTGATAAAGGACACCTGCACTACTGCTCTGCAAAGGACTCTGTTGGAGGGTCCCTACTTGTCTACCATACAGAAGGGAAGGAGGCCCAGCTTGTCCATCACTAGCACCAACTCTCCTGACAAGGTTTGCTGGATTGTACATTATAAGTATAGAAAGGTTTAGGCAGGTTAGACAACAGCAGGAATATGTCTGGGAATTCTCATGCCTTATGGAATGCCAGGCAGTATAGAAGTCACTAGTGAACTGCTCCCAAGGAAGCAGACTAAAGCAGTTACACCATATCCAGAATTCCTTTAGCCACACTTCCCAACAGGCTTTTGAAATGGCCTGTGAAATACACGATTTTTCAAATGCAACTTTTTAAACTCTGAACAAAGCTTTTCATGAAAAGAAACTTTATGGCCCAAGTGCATGAAATTGGGATCCCCAGACTGCTCACAGTCACCACATGCACTTTTAAATTCTGGCTTGCTGTGGAAATCAGCACAGAGTGTCGGTTTGGGAGGTACAGTTTCAGAGGAAGAATAATAAATCAAAGGTGACACACTTAAGCCTACACTGCTGTCTCAAGCACCTGTGTATAGCTTTAACTCACGTGGATTGCAGTGCTCCTTGGGACAGTCCACAAGCAAACCATCTCTGCACAGTGCAGACACACCCTAGTTTGAGCCCAGAGAAACCACTGCTGGATTTAACTTTCCACCTGTCTCTAACAACTGCTGCTGTAGCATTCCCTCTACCTCCCTCATCCTGGCAGATGTACTTGGCTCTTTCCTATTTTTTGTACATGCTTTCAAATTCTTACTAGCCATTTTTTAACCTATCACCTTAAGTTTCATCTTCACTTTGCTGCAATTCCCTGTTTTCCAGGACCTCCTTGCTAAGTTCTCACAATTCTTTTGATCACTTTATCATCATGCAGCCAGGAAGTATAGCCAGCATTCAGGTTTCACTTCTTTGTGTCTGGGTTTCAATTAGCTTTAATGTATTCCAGCAATACATTCATGCAGCCAGGGCTGCTTTCACTGGCCCTTAGTTTCATTCCTTCCAGTTAATGTTTATTGACTTTCTCTGCCTCAGTCATCCCTCATTCACTGCACTTCATGTCTTCATTTGGTGCTGGTCTTTACTATGGCACTGCAGTCCTGGGTGTGAAACCCAACAAATCCACTTTGTGTCTGTCCATAAACTGCTGAGGTAACAATGTTGTCTAGAACAGCTTTGATTTTGTGCAGCCATTAAGCAGTATTTATTCTGGGGCTACTGGTGCTCATTTTGTCTGAACATTTGGGATGTTCTAATTTTTTTTTTTTTAATTGATTTTGTTTTACCAGGCCAGGTCTCTGTACCAGCAGCTTTCTTGTCTACTGCTTTTGTCAAGCTCTTTGAGCTCAAATGCTGTCGTGCTACTAGAGGGAGCTTCCCAGATACAAATATAGAAACAAAGATGAATTGTTTGACCTTGTCAAAAGTCTCAATGTGGTGAAGAGAAAGAGGGTGGAGAGGAAGGGCCATCCACAACAACAAAAAGAGACTACCTTACACTGAGACTGAAATTTCCACGTGGAAATTCGTCACAGTTTTCCCAAGGGAACCACGGGTTGAAAGGTCTAGGGAGGGAAAAGGGAGGAGACAAAATCAGTGGCAAGTTGTTTGGGAGTCACTTGTAAATGAGAGCAGCCTCACATCCTTGGGTCTTAGTGAGAGAGCAATAGGAGGGGAACATAAGCTGGGCTTTTGAGTAATCCTGTATTGAAAAATACAGTGGCATCCTCAGGAGATCGACTTTTTCATTAAAATACTGCCCTTTCAAAGGGGATTGGTCAATTGCAGAGAGTGTTCTAGATACCCTGGGTCCTGTGAAGTAGCTGGAAAAATGTTTTCAAAATGCAAATAGTTGCATTTGCAGCTACATAGTTAACGTCATTATTGATCTGTTTTTCTGAGAACTTGTAATCTTCCCTTGGGCTGCTTTTTATCTGAGCACTCATCTCTTCCTTCTCATAAGTCTCTGGACACTCTCATCCTCCCTTTCCTGATTTTTTTTTCAAATAGCCCCAAAGAGGAGTTGCCATTTATTCTGTTCTTTCAGTATGGCTGCAGGGCATGTAAACAAGTTAAATTTTGTAGAAGACAAAGATGTTACAGTACATAACAGTGGTGTTTTGTTTTGGTTTTCAATTACATAAACCACATTGCAAATCCTTTTCCTTAAAAATGCTGGTTTTCAACTCAAAATGGTCTGGTCTGAAGCCTGTGCCTCATGCATGGCCACGAAGTGATGATTGCTGTAATAGAACATGGAAAAATTATATGGAAACACAGGTTCTCTAGAATATGGATCTTTGTTGGCACCTTGGATGTCTCTCTGTGATGGTCACAACTATTTGAAATGCTCAGTAAAGGCATTTGTGCTTAGGAAGGGGCACTCAGGAAAAACAAAGCAGAGCCATGGGATGGGAATCTGCTGCCTGGCATCTCAGCCAGCTGGGACAGCCCTGGGGAGAGCTCAGTGACTGAGGAGCCAAGTGATCCTGACAAAACTCCCAGAGCAGCAGCTCTCTTGCTTACCCTGCAATAGTTTATCACCATTTCAGAGGGAAGAAAGGGTTTATTACCCCTGTGAGTACCACCACACATCATAGACACAGGCAAACACAGTGCTTGGGTGATGCTCCTTTTATGCCAGGAGTGGTGCCTTGACTGACAAGATGAGCACAGGGGATGCTGCCCCTACACACCTTCCTTAACGACTCCTTGCTCACTACTGTTTAAATGGAAAAGATATAATTTATTCTGGGAAAATCTCTGAGTCACCTGTCACAAGAACACAGTTTAAGAACCTTGTAGTAGCTTATTTAAAGTTAAAATTCAGCATTTTGATTCTCAGTGCTTCCAGCATTATGGCTGTGTCAGGGAGGAGATTTAACATAATACTAGAAATACTATAAAACTGGGCTGAACTTTCTGGTGTCACTTTCTGGTGAGTTTGAGAAGGAGGCAGACCACATTCAATGAACCACAGCTCACCTGCCTAGAACCCATCAGCTTCACCAAGCCTTCTATCTGAAGAGAGGAATTCTCTCAGTCTTTGAAAATCAGAATATTCTCCTCTTCTTTGCAAGAATAGTTCTCAGTCTTCCCATGACAATTTAACAGGAGCAAACAGCAGTGTCCCAAAGGATAACTGTGCCTAGAGACAGAGGCTGGCTCTTATCTGAAAGGACTGAGGGGTGGGAAGTCTCTGTTTACATGAACTGAAGAGCTACCGGGATTTTAAGAGAACTGAGGAAAATACTGCAGAGATTGGATTAGACTAGAAATGGTAAAAAAATATCTGTATCAAACCATTTGAAATAGAAGCACTGGCTGGATGCATTTATCTTATTAGAGCCCTAGGGATTCACCAGGTACAAAATCACAACCTCAACAGCAGTGGCTGTCAGATCCTCATTAAAAATACAAGAGCATTATAAAACTTTATAAGCTTTATAAAAGCATTATGTGATCTGCTTTTGAAGCCACGGAGAATTTTTCCAATACTCAGGATTTTGGGATGCTGTCTGAATGAAAGATATGACAGAAATTAAGGTTATAAAAATATTAAAAAGTCAGCAGAACCCTGCAGGAACACATAACGTGGCTGCCTCTGGGGTTGATTTAAAAACCCAAAATGTTTCCAGCATTAACAAGGAACAGGAAAGATTGGTCTGATAAACAAGAGGTTCCTAAGCCTCAGTGAAGAATGAGATTCCTGTGCATCTTGTTTTTGTTTTTAGAAACTTTGCTTTAGAGTGTGTGCAATTGTAATATCAAAGCACCACTGAAAAAATTAACATAGCAACTACGTCTGATATGCATCAACTTCTCTGATGTAATTGAGAAATCTAATAAACAGGTTACTTTAAAAAAAAAAAGTAATTTTGATAGTAATTAAGACTGCCTGTGACCACCTGCTTGAAAGGAGTGGGTTTAACTATTTAAATCATTCATGGCCAATGAAAAGAGGAATAATATATAATAATATTATCTAAAGAATAAAAGAATTTTAGTCCACAGAATGTATTTTACCACATCTCTAAAAACCTTGGGGATGAATTAGACAGAATAGACTTGTGTTTCACATAGAAATTTTCCAAACTGAGAAATAAACGCTGGGTTCTGTTTTTGTACAAGAATTATCTACAGTCTAAGATCAATAACTGACCAAGGCAAGTCCCCTCATTCTGACTGATGGCAGTGTCAGATCCTTCAGTGGGAAATCCCCCAAACACGAAGGTGGAAATTATGAGATGTGTTCTCTGTTGTAATAGTGTATAATCCAGCAACTGTGGATTGCTGCTTGTTCATATGGAATCTGAAGGCAGTCTCCAAAATTAAAGCACCTTTTTCTTCTTTTACTGAAACTATATTGACTTGTAATCATATACAAGAAAGCAAACAATCAAAATGAAGGTGAAATAATTTTTTTTCCTAGTTCTAATTGTTGATAGTCTGTCTATATAAGCTGTGCTATCTTTTGCAGGGGTTTTATTCAGTCCTTCTGGACTCCAGCTGCTTGCACCTCCCTTTTAAGTAAATTTCTATAAGTTTTTTAAATTTGTGACTTCATCTATAGACCCTCACAGTCATCCTATGTACCCAAATGTGTGAATGCATGTGCACACACACAGCAGGCATTTCACTGATCTTCCATGCAGATTGATCAACCAAATTGGGAAATTGCTTGGATTTTATTTCTCTGACAAAACATCTTTATCATTTTCTAAAAGTAATAACAAATCAAAGAAAAAAATTGTAAAATTTCACCCAGAGGGTTGGGATTTTTTTTTTGTTCTTTTAGATGAAGAAGAAAAGGTCACCTGAAATTTATTAATTTCCTCTACAGGGAAGCCTTTGCCAAAATACATGAAGGAAGGAAAACAATCTGACGTGCACTACTCATGCCAAAGTCCTCAGATCAATAACTGTAGAGAAAATGAAAGCCTTAAGATAGTTACTCCCAAAAAGCTGAGCCTCAGCCACTGAAGCTATCTCATTTCAGATTTTCCAAGTCAGAATTTATCCTTTTTTTCTGCTGGTCAGTGTAGTTCTCAGATGAGACTAAGAGGGACCAGTGCAGCTTTTAACCATAAGAGACTCTTGAATTTCAGCTTCCACAAGTACCCACTGTGACTTACAGTGCTCACAGAAGGCACTGAACTTACTGAGCCTGACAGAAAACATTCAGAAGAGAACCTGGACTGCCATGTCCACAAACACTGACTTAAATATTTGATTTTGTACTTTATATCAAGCACGTACATCAAGTGTTAACACCTCCTGTAGCAAGTTTCAGTCACAGAAAAATTGATGCTGTCAGGTGAACATGACATTATCAGTTTGACAAAGGTTCATATGGTTATTACTTCCATTGTAGCAATTTTTAGAGATTCCTGTGGAGAAAGGTCTGCCTTGTCACAGAGGTGTGTAAAGATGTGTGAGAGCTCATTTCCTCCAGGGAGCATTGGCTGGCTGGCTGGGGTGGGAGTGCATGGGGAGGAGGGAGGCAAACATTTGTTTCAGGCAAGTCAGTTGAACAGCTGAGAAACCATTCAGAGCCATTTTACACTAATAAAAAGAGTTTTAAACTTTTAAGTCCAACTGTCTTAAAGCCCCTAACATGAGAGCAATGCAAGTTTTCAGAACTTCTGCTGAGAAAATAGGTTGAAAGAAAAATAAATCTTTCCTCTTTTGGGGCAGAGGGCCAAATAATTAAAGCAATATGAATGAAGTTCAAGAAACAGTTTTCTCAACTATCTTAAATTTCTATACCTGGAAGTTATGTCTGTGCAATGGAATTCTGCATTACAAAATGTCATTGCACAGCCAAGTTGCCATTAGAACATCTTGGTTATCTTTAAGGTTCACCTTCTGTAACCAGTAAATTAACCCCATACACATTCAGGCATTAAAGAGCTTTTTTTTACAGTTTTGTTCCTTAGGGATATGCCATTAAAATGGTGAAAGTATTCTCTGAACTTCCATAGTACAACTAAATGGCAATCCATCACAAACAGAGGTACATGAGTGAGAACAATCCCTAAAGAGATTTGATTATACTACTGTCAAACATTAAAAATGAGAAGCTTAAAGCAACCAAATATCTAGAATTAATTGTGTCAGAATCTGAAGAATTTTATCCTGAAAATTAACGTACACTTGCTTAGAAGATAATGAATCATTGCACAGATTGAAAACTGAACAGACTGAAAGACTGCAAATAGTGGCAGAAGACAACAGGAAGAAATTAATGGGAACATGGATTTAGTCTCATTGTGTCAGCACTTCTTTTTTATATTTCCTCCATTGTTAGAAGGGTGGGGGATGTGTTATTTTATATGTTATGTTATTTCAAAAATGACCTGATAGAAATTTCAAAGAAGTAACTGAAGAAATCATAGTACTGACAAATCCATTGCTTCTATTTGCTGGTCAGGCCTGCTGGCAAAGCTGCAATAAAGCAATTTTATCCTACAGTTCACACTGCTTCCACTGGTGCCAAGATGAGCACAATTGACTGGTGAGGACTGATAAAAGCTCCTGAAAAAATGAATACAGTGCTACAGGTGGGTGAAATCCTTTTCTGCTTCAGATACTCTTGCTTGGCAATTTTGTTTGAAATGAGAGCACAAGAAACACATCTTGATTGGAACCACAGGCCCAGATGGCTGCACAACGTGAGTGGAGCTGGGTGGAAAAGCAGATTGAGCCTCCCCTCTCCACTCAGACCTGCTGCTTTGCAGATTCCATGTTTTCCATGGGAAGCCATGTTCTAAAGGAAAACTGCTTTCTGCTACTCAATGAAAATTGCATTCTGTTCTGACTGAGGCTCTACAGTAGTGTTTCCCAGTGTCTTTTAGCCTATATTTTATTTCAAGCAGTGAAAAATTCAAAAATCCTACTGGAGTACAAGCCTGCCAAGGCATGGGCTGCTTTGAGGATGATTTGTTTTTTGAAGTACCTCCCCATTAAATGCTGAGCACAACAGCAATGTGAAGCTGTTACTTAACCTGGACTAAAATATTAGGTCTAGCTTCTGTAAACATGCCAGATTAAGCACAGGCACTTCAACAGTACTACTTAATGTGCTTATCTATAAGAACATTATATACAGAGGATTCAAAACACTGTTAAACAGAAACAGAGAACACACTTGGTGTGTCTGCTTTGTACTTTATAAGTGGGGAGGGAGATAGATGGGAAACTCTTAGAGTTTATGTAGATGCAAAACCACCTGAGGGCCTGACATTGAATAAGTGGACAATTGTCTAAACCAATTACTGAGTCCTGACTGCAATATTCCAGATTTTTCAAGAACAGGACTGGCATTTAAGTCCCCATAGTAAAGCTATCTGGATGCTCCCAGTTCTTCTTCCATAGCTTCTCAGAATTACCTTTGTGTCCTCAAAAAAATTGTCACCTTTTTCTTTTTTTTTTAACTACCAAATAATTTCTGTTAATCAGACACAAGGAGGTTATAGAACAGATAAATAATAGGGCCTGATGAAATTCTAGCTATATCTTGTGGCTCTTTGATGAAGTGGAGTTATCACGCTTAAAGGATATAAGAAAATGTGAAGTCCAATTATAACATTTTCTCTCAGTATTTCTTAAAATATATATTTAAAGGCCCCCCCTTCTGAGGGTCCAATATGATATTTCAGCTGGTAAGAACATAAGTGGCAAAACGAAATATGTTTGAAATTAATACTTTTCTTTTTGTTTGTTTGTTATGTTTTGTTATGCTTATGTTTGTTTGTTATTACAAAGAATTTTAAAACCCCACTAAATGCCTACCTGTGTCTTCAAGTGGGAGAGACTTACTTTCAAGGCACTCTTCAGTGAATATTTAAGCATTCTTATGAGGTAGAAAACCCCAACCAGGAAGATCACAGGAGTCAAGAGGGTACCCTAAGAATAACCAACAACCTGTTGCTCAGACCACTTTAACAGAGGATCTGAAGCTGGTACAATTTGTTTTAAAAGCTTTGGTTTAAAAAAATTCCTGTCACTCTTTAATTGCATCTCCTGGGTGTAATTGCCAAAGATCTCTGTATTTTGATCTCAAGTGATTTTTTTCTGTTCAATCTTCACAGATCCTTTGTTGTATACTTTACTAAGTGATCCCCAATTTGGGTTAATGCTTGAGGGGTTTTGTTTTGTTTTTTTCCCCATTCTTTGCCCTCAATAGTGAAAAATGAGCAAAGAATACTTTAATTCACCTTTGTTTTTTGTTTTTAATAGCATAATAATGCAGTCTTGAAGGGCTCTTAACAAAGAACTATGTTCCTTTTTCCTATTTCACAGTATCACTGTAGCTTTCTTCCCATGGAGGCTCTGAAAGAATAGGAATGTGTGGATCCATCTCAAAGCTTAGGATAAGCAAGGACTGCTGTGGAAAGTTTCCTGCACAGGAAAGCCAAGGTATCCTCCAGGGCTCTGGGAGAGCAGGTCTCCTCTAGCTGGATTTAATGTTTGTTTTTCTCAACTTGGCTTCAGCAGCAACTGCTGATGCAGCAGCTGAAACAATGAGCTGCAAGCACAGTAGGTACATAATAGAACTGTGAAGGAAGGGATGTAAAACACTCAGCATTTGTAAGGTTTGGTTGTTGTTTTCTTTTTAAAGAAGTTCTTTTCTAGTTGATTGTGATATTGGATGTAATGCATTGTCTGGGTTCACATTCTCAAATGATTTGCTCTCATAGGAAGAGTAAACTGCTGATATTAAGCAAAACCCTCAGTTATCTGCAGGGTGAGAGAAGATAAAAGGCTGAAATCCTGGTAGAAAGTGAATTTTCATCTAAATGATGAAACCAAACGAGGTCAGGCTGATACCACCTGATAGAAAGTGCATTCATGATTTTTTCCCCATCATCTCACAGTTGCTGATACAAAACAACAATATATGAGATAGATATAAATATCAGATCCCAATCATCTGTACATGATGCTATTTTAAACTCTTCCACGTGAGAAAAATGGTTAAAAATAAAAATACAGCCTTCTTATTCTCCTTTAAATGTTCTGTTCACTTCTTCATGCTGAGAGAATCACAGACCTGTCTATAAATATCTAACCCAGATCTACAATTGCTTGTTAAAAAGAGTGTGTTTGGTAGAAGATTGAATGAAATACAAAATGTCTTTTATTATATTTTTATTACAGGCCAGATGTGGCCTCTCAATTTACCCTCTATCATTTGGAGATGTACATTCACCAAGAACATTGCATGTGTGGGTATAAATATTTTCATGTTGTCATGGTATAATAAAGGGTAATTGATTAGAAAAATCCCTATGGGTTTTCCACTGAAGAGCACATTTTTGTTTTAGCACTATTGTCTTCAAAATAAACATGTACCAATGCATCTATTTTGATTGATCCAGCAGAAAGCAGCAGTAAACAGGCAAGGCTTTGGCTTTTGGCTAATGAATAGCACTGGCAAATTGAGTGAAACTCGTGCAGCCAACAGGCCCAGGAGTTGTGTCTTGGATGCTGCACCTCAGCCCAAAGCTGCTCCCTTCAAACTCAAGCCTGCTCTGGTGCAGGGAAAAAGGGGATATCACTGACATAGAAGATGAAATGGAAATCCAGTTAGATTGCCATAGGTTCCTAAAATTACTCTTTATATTTCCACACAAACTATTCACTTTCTATAGTTATTTCTGTGTATTCAGTCTATCTGTTTACAAAGCACAACATTCAGAGTCCTGGGCTGAGGATTCTGAATTTCTGTGCTGCTTGACTTTGGCATTTAATCACCTGTCCAGGCTATTTGGAGACTTATTTCTCTTTAAATTCCTGTGGGAGCTTAGCTACATGTAGTGTAATCAATACATGCTGAAAGGCCCTAATTGAGAATTTCTGAATGCAGGATAAGGTAAGACTGAAGAAAACTTAGCCATAGCTGCTGAGACATTTTTCGGACAAGTTGATTTTTAACTCTGACATTAATCAACAGCAAACTCCCAAATGGTGGTGTTAAAATAATAGCCCCTAAACTTCTCAGACCTGTCCCATTACTCAGGTATTGCACATTTGTAATTCTTTCACTGCCAACATTTAATCCATGCTCTGGTGCCTCCCTCAAAGCTGGAGGAAAGCAGGTGTTTACTTACAGCAATGGAAAACGCCTAAAATTGCTCTCTCTGCAGACAGCATGCAAACGATGATCGTCCTAGCCAGGATGCTGCTGGTTGGTGCTTTATCTCTGCCACAGTTGGTTAGTGTGTGGAAGATGCCTTTTCTCACATATCAAGTACTATACTAAAGATACATGTAATGTGACAGTTTCTATAGTAACTACTTGTTCTTTATGGAATTGCAGATTAGACCTGTACACCTTTTTATTGTTCTTTCATCCTATTAACTCGACTACTCAGTTACCACAGATACTTTTTTTATTCTATTCCCTTGCCAACATAACTATATCAGGGATTTATGCATTTGCAAGTAAAGAGTATATATGAAAAACAAAACACTTAAAAGTTTTAAATTGACCACTATCTGATCTTATAAATGCACTGAGATGTTTGTGCATGTATATTGAAAACTAAAATTTCAAAATAAGACTGTAGAAATAATTTTATTAAAGCAGGTCAAAATTATTATTTGAATATTACTGTTTTGCTGAGAGAAGAATGCAAGTTACGTATATGACACTTCTTTTCTAACAAATTTTACTAGAACAACTTTGCCAGTCTAGATGTACTGGCAAACTCTTTTAATGTGAACAACATCTAAGATTCCTTATGATAGGAATTTTTTTTCTACACGATTCTATACTTATTTTTACATTAAATTATTTCATTATTATAATTCATCAATGTTACGGCTCTGCTGATAATATCAGTACTGGAAGTGGTATCATTTACAGGAATCAGATGCTTTCTGTTTTGTATTATGTTAGCCTTATTGTGGGAAAAAATGCCTGCATCCCATCTGTGTGTGAGAGTCTCTGTTGCTATCTCCTGCAGAAGTGTATCAGTAACAAATCAAGCTTATAAAATTAGCAGTGTAGGGAGAAATCAGCTACTTGATCAGGGCTGCAGATTCAACAATGCAAATAGTATTGTAGCCAAAAGGAAAAAGACACTAGGAAAAATGCAAAATATAAATTGGGTAAATCCATTAATGAGATAAAAAGAAAATTATATCCGTTATTAATTAAAAAAAAATCTGTAGTAAATTACACATACACAAATGCAAAAGGCAGAAAGGGAAAATCAGAAAAAATTATATGCCCAGTACTGAGAGCAACTGAGTGGTGGTAGAAGCGGAAAGCGAACAGTGATAAATTCCGTGTAACTAAAGAAACTGTTTTTCTTCCCTTTACCCTTGACAGTATCCTTCCAACATGTATGCGACTGGTTGGCCCTAAAACACGCATTGTGAAAGCGCTCCTGAAACTCGTGCTGCTGCCAGAGCCGGGCACTGCTGCGCTGCAGCGAACATGGACCCGCGGAGCGGCCTCGGGCGCGGGTGCAGCTGTGCAGAGGCAGCGCCCGCGGCACGTCTGTGCCCGCACATTATGTAACGCGCGAGTGCAGCGGAGCGTACGAGCCGCCCAGGAGCCACAAACCCCTCGCCAGCACCCGGCTCCTTGTGCGGCGCGGCGGGGCGGGGGCTGCGGGGGCTGCGGGCCCGGCCGCCCCCCGGGCGGGAGTCGGAGCGGAGCCGAGCGGAGCCGCCCGCCGGCCGCGCCGCCGCCCCGCCCGCGGTACCCCCGCCGTTGGCGTGGAAACGGGCTGGCGGCTCCGGCTCCTCCTCCAGCGCCAGCCCCGCGCTCCCCCTGCCCGGCTCCCCGGCGAGAGCGCGGAGCACCTCCCTGTCTCCCGCGGGGGGCCGCCGGACAAGCGCTCCCACTGCCGCCTTTAGAACAGCCCGGGTTTTTACGGTTGTGTTTTCTAGGGAGAAGATGGGAAAGGGCAGGTTCCTGCTCCTGCTGGGGCTGCGGGGCTAGTCCCTGCAGCCGTGGTGTGTCTGCTCGGCAAATCACAGATGCTGATGTGAAAAAGGGCCAAAGCAGAGGAGAGGCGTCAGTGGATGCGAGCGTTTGTACTGATGGATTGAGGAGGTGG